>CM062826.1:1071367-1301072 GCA_031772345.1 Himalopsyche anomala
AAAATTTGGTATGTTTGGGTTACGTCCTTTTTCCTTTCCACAGTGGATATCAAATCTTTGAAAATACGTATTTCAGTTCATCTTAAAATTCTCATGGAAGAAGTTAGTTCTGATTTCTGAGATTCGAGATAAAAAGTTTTGTTAAATCTATCAGTTAAAATAATTTTACCATAATGATGTAGAAAATTATTTGATATTTGATAAATGTTTTTTTGATAAATGCTGTCATAATATTCTCATTATACAATGATGTCACGGCCTAAAAAAAAGTAGTGCATATAACGCTAAAAAACTAACGCCACGGTTTGCAGAAAACTCGAAGTGATCGAATTGTTTTGACTGATATAGCCGAGAGATTCCGGAATTTAACGATGTATTGATAATAAGTCATTAATGAATTTTGATGAATCATTTTTATGATGTATGTACATATATATATATTCTAAAATCACGTATGCAATGAGAAGAAATATTCTAAGCGATTTTTTGATTTTGTTGTATACATTGAATCAAAACGACTTTGTATACATATGTAGATGATATGAATTTTAATGTGTTGTACAGTAGGTAGCAGAATAATTGAAAAGATTTTTAAACGTCGAGGAGTCATTAATATTTTATCAAAACAATTTATATTCAACATTTTCCGAGCTATTCAAATTTATGAGACAAAGAATACAAAGAAAGATGCTCGTCATTCTCAGTGTAGTTGTTTTTTTTATTCTTTTAAATATGTTTCGTGGACCTCTTCCCCCACTATCCTCAGGAGCAGTAGCGCACGAATGCGAGTTTGCTTAACAAACTATTTTTTAATTATTAAATTGTCATATAACATTTGACTATAATTGAGCCATACAAATTCATAGCTTATTTTTGAAACTAAATATATCCCAAATTTAATCATAGTGTGTAAAAAAATAACTATATTTTAGTAATCAATTTAAATTTCTTTTTACGGTAAAAATTATCAAAGTATTCTGTTATACAAATTTTTAAAAAAATGTTTATAACCTTACATTCAAACGATAGTTCTGACGATAGCATGAGCCGAAATAGCTATAAACTGTTTTTTTTAAATTTATTTAGAACCAAATACTTTGATATTTATTTACCGTGTTACAATGGAGTTCTACCAAGTAAATGCCTATCCAATCAATTAAATTTCGCTCACTGAGTTTACATAAAATCAAGCATGTTTCCAAAACTCATGAATAAATAACCGAAAAACCCTCAACAACTAACCTCATAAATTTTTTTGATATCCAGATATCTTCCATGTAGTTACATTCTTTAAATTCATTTAAAATGACTCGTATTTTTCCGAACAGAAAGACTTACATTGGTCAGAATTTATATTAAATGGTCATAATATATCGGTCAGAATAAATAGTCATAATTTAAATTAAATTAAAAAAAAGCCTATCCTAACCTAACCAAAACGGTTATAAAATATTCTGAACGTATAATATTTTTATTCTGACCAAAAATTGATTTAAATTCTGACCATTTAATTTGTTCTATTTAAAAATTATAGTCATGCATTATAAAATATAATTATGATGCTTTTACGCTAAGTTCAATATAGTTGGTATGTAAAATTAATGCATGTATAAATAAATTTTATTAAACACATTCTTGGATTAATAAACATGAATAAGGGCCATGGGTCAAGGGTATGTCAAAGATAATTTGACATATTTTGACATTGTGACAGTTAGTTATATATATATATAGATGGATGGATGTCTGCAATGCAAACTATATCTTCCTTTATAAGATTCATCAGAGAATGATAAAATTTTGGTCAATTGCATGACAAAATTGTATGAAATTTTGTAATAATAATTTCGTTGAAAATTGATGTCACTACAACCAATTTAATTGTGAGTCAATAATTTAATGCACGGGTGTCAAACCGTTTGACTCATAGTGACCATAGATTAATTCTTGTGAATAGCAAATATTTTTTTTACATATTATATATACAATAAATATAAATATTGTATTGTATATTTTTAAATGAAAAATTAAAAGAAGTCCAGAAAAATCAAGGGATTTTCGACACCGTGTGATAGCAATATAAGAGTGATTGCGATAAATAATAAATGAATTCTTGAGATATTCGTTTATAACTTTGAATATCATAACTTAAAAAAATGCATACTTATGTTCGTCTTTCTAAAAAAATATTGCCTACAAATAAACGTACTGCTAAAAAATATGCCATAAACTAGCCGTGGTTCTTAAAAGTAGGTTATTTTACTCAACGAAGACATTGATATGTGACGAGATTTTTTAGACCTAAGCTTCCACTACCCCTTTTGTGATGACAACTGGCAGACGTTTAAAAGGCTTAGTTCAACTAATTGTGTATAAAAAAAATATCATGTAACCAGTATAATCGACTGTTTTTATTGTTTATGACCGTAAATGGCAACACTGTTTTTTTTCTTTCTTGCTTTTTGGGACGCGAACCGGACACAACGTGTGTCGGGGCGCCTCCGCTGCTGGGAAGTGGTTCCCGCAGCCTTTAGTTTTTGTTAACTTCACTTGTAGTTTTTTTTGTGGGTTTGTTTATTTGGTCCATATTACTTGATATTTTTTTAAGTGTAATAAATCAACTGATGATTTTTAATGGTCACACACAAAAATTATTATATATTTGTAATGAATTGTATAAGAAGTACTAAAAAAATTGAGAATTATTTAAGTATTTACAGCTTACAAATAAAAAGAGGTCATTACTTACACTTAGACGGTTAAATTACTCGTTACCTTTTTGTCGAAAAACGAAGATAGACTGCACGTCACTGTTCGGTAACAAAACAAAAAGGAGAAATGATATAAAACGTGACTTCAAAATTTACTGCGAATTTATTTTCGTTTTAAAAGGAAGTGGAATTTGTAAAGAAATAAAATGAAAATAGAGGAAGAGGCAATAAAATGACTCTGAAACATGAAAGGCGCAAGAACAGTTTCATAGTTTAGTACAGACGCAAAACTTTTATCGTTATTGATCAAATTTCATGTGATAAAAATAATAACCGATTTGATGGATAAGATGATGTATTATTTTTAAAGGAATATAAATTAACTCCAAGGCACTAATTTGTTTTAACGTTGCTAATAAAAATTCACGACGGCGATATAAAACAATAAAAAAAATCACGATGGCATTTTCATGACCAATATATTCTGAAATTAATGTAAAGATATCGTGCCAAAATTTAAAATACGTTATTTAAAGCAGTTTTTATTCTTATGCAAATAAATCTTAATGACTTTTAATTTTTTATTGATCATATAATAAAAGCATTATTGTATTGATATTAATTGACATTTTTTTGTTTGTTCGTTCATTTAAAAAAAATATTATTGATTTTATTATTATTATTATTATTAATTGAATTTTTCTGTGGCGAGTAGTGTATCAAATGTCATTCAATCGATTAATCAATGAGAAAAAATTAAATGGTCAGAATTTAAATCAATTTTAGGTCAGAATAAAAATATTATACGGTCAGAATATTTTACCACAATTTTAGTAAGTTTAGGTTAGGTTAGGTTTAGTTTTTTTTTAAATTTAATTTTGATTATGACTTTTTATTCTGACCGGTATATTATGACCATTTAATTTAAATTCTGACCAGAAAAATACGAACCCTAATCAATTTCTGTTAGGAGGCATGGGTGTTTGTGGTGTCAAAAAAATCCTTACCATCCATCTTTCCATCCTTAAATAACAGCATAAAGAGAGCGATTAGCTAACCAACAGTTATGACTGCTTTACCTTTTCTATCCCAGTCTTTTGACAACTGAGACATCTTCTGTTGAGATACCTCCATTAGGAGGCCATTTTTTCCACATTGGAAGCATCAACACATCAACAAACAGTGTTCATTATGCGTCAAATACAATTTTTCATTTTTTATATTAGCTGTACTCGTTTTGAAACCCTAACAAGAATGTATACTAAATTATGGAAACAAATTAAATGGTCAAAATTTAAATCAATTTTTGATCAGAATAAAAATATGAACGGTCAGAATAAAAATATTATACGGTCAGAATATTTAATAACAATTTTGGTTAGTAGGTTAGGTTAGGTTAAGTTAGGTTTTTTTTTTTAAATTTCATTTGAATTATGACTATTTATTCTGACCGATATATTATGACCATTTAATATAAATTCTGACCAGAAAAATACGAGCCCCAAATTATTAACTTTTAACAAAATTTATGTCAGTTGGTGATAAGGTCTGTCTATGAACCAATTTTAATCTGAGGGTATGGTTGCCCGTGATGTATTTAGAACTGTTTTATTCCATACACCCAGTAGAGTGGGTTGGACAGACAATTATACGATAAAAACAACTTTTCGCGATAGGAAATCTTTATATTATTGACTGCAAGTAAAAATATTCATTTTATAAAGATTCTATTAAGAGCTCATTTACTACACGGCCAAGAAAATTTTCATTTAATGTTCACATGGTGATTTCTTTTTTGTAAATAAAATTTATAGAAATGTATAATAAATATATATTTTTAGAATAATATCAAGTTTAAGATATTATGCGTCGAGCTGTGACACTATTTTTCGTAGCTATGAATATTTTGATATTACTTTTACAATGCTGGCGGTGTGGTTATAGCAAGTTATTCAAAATTTTATAAGATTTTCATTCATCTCCAAAATGAAGAAAATTTTACAGCCGGGGAAATAAATTCTAAATGAAAAATCCTTCCAGAGCTTTTGCTGTTTCAACGTAATACATAAAATTGATTCAAAGTAGAAATGCACCATAAAATTATACCGAGACTTTTAAACAAGTTAAGTTAAAAAGAGAAGTTTTTCCATTACATTAACATATTTACGTTTATTATGCACCATTCTAAAATCATGAATAAATCAAAACGAGGAAAGAGATACAGAAAGAAAAATGATGGCTATAAAATTAACATAGACGTTATATATTTTGATATTTTCGTTATTTTTGTCCAGACTGATCGAACAGCGAAAGAGCTGAAAGTTCTTCATAGTGTTGTACTTTGTGCATGCCATTATATAGCTAAAAATCATATTTATTTAATATTAAATGTTCTATTGAAAAATCAAATACATCATGTTCAAACACAAAAAAAAACAGTTTTCAGATGACAATCATAAGAGTTAATAACTTATTTAAATGAAATTTAATATTCTTATTAATTGACTTTGCATTTACTTGGTCAAAATTCATTATAATAAGGTAAAAATAGCAACGTTATTTCGTCTTTCGCCATCGTCAGAACTATGATTAAAATTATATTTTTCTCAGCTATACTGGCTCCGAAGAGATACACGTTGGCATCATGTTATTCACTCTAAAATCTTAATTCAAATTACTGTTATAATATTACACTTATTAAATATGACTAGTGTTTCAAAGAACGATAAGCAATCTGGGGTTTTTTTAAACGTAAATTAAGATAAATTTAACTGATATTTATAATTGATTACATTACATTACATTTATTAACTATGACTTTAGTGTTTCGAAAAACAATAAAGCAATATGGATTTTTTAAGGTAAATTAAGATAAATTACACTGATATTTTTTATATTAGGAAATAATTAATATCTTGAATTGTTTTGTTTGTGATGTTTCTTATCATCGACTAGAACTCGAATGAATTTATCTTATACAATTTCAGACATTTGGAGCCTTAGCTGTTAGCTCTAATCCAAAATAAATTATATTTACATAATATGTCATGATCTTCATTTGAATAAAAAATGATAAATTATTTCTTAAACTTCTTCTTAGAACTATAACTAAATCAATCGCTTCATCGAAGAGTATATTTATATTGAACTAAATAAATTTAATGAATCGTCTCTTCTCAAAGTCATTCAGAAGGTCAATCAATACAAACATAAAAATTGCATCACACATCATAATATTAGTCAATTTGTTTTTTGTCAATCTAACGCTGAATTAATGCTTACTAAGAGTCTGTCTTTCAAGAGAAAAAATAATTTTATTAATTAATCAATAATGTTTTAGATCTGCCATGTACTCAGACATTTTTACAGCGGAAGAAAATTGACATGTACGTCGGAAAAAAATATTTTTTTAATCTCAATAAATTTGAGATTATAACGTTGCTTCAATTTGGTTTGAAAATCAGATGCTTTTAGTCTTTTTACGATGAACGAGAAATCGTATGAACGGTTAAGGTAATTTTATTTATATCAAATATACCCCTAAATACATTTCTTAATCTTCTTCTTCTTCTTTGACTATATTCGCTCCCCATGTGGAGAATATGGCCGCCACCTCCATGTTTCCATATCTCCCGTCAATTGCTTTGCTTCTTTCCATGACATACCAGCATCCCTTAGTTTCACCGATTACAAAGCTGTTTACAAACTGTTCTCAAAGCTCAGTATACAGTTTTTCTTGATTTTTCGTCAGGTGCTATGATTCGCTATCGTAAAGCACTACTGGTAAAATGCAAGCGTATAACAATGATTTTAATCGTGTACAGCTGTGTATAACAGACAGTACACAGTGAGTTAAATGTGGCTTTAGCCATTCCTAGACGAATGAAAAGTATTATCGAATATGACAGCATCATCGGCATATTCAAGGTCACACAGCCTCAGACCGGGAGCAACAGCTACACCTCGATCAGGCGGAATTGACCTGCGAAGTATGAAGTCAAAGATAATAATAATACTAGGAACGTTTCTTAATTCAATATTGAAATGTAACAGATCCGACGAACATTGGTATCCAGCTAAGCTAGCACAAGATATTTCGTAATCGGTCTATTGAATGCTTATTAACAAATCAAATCATATTGTTAGCCATATCTGTTGTTTATTAAACAATGAATAATTAGAATGTTTACCTTTCGCTTTGATAAATGCCTCAATGCTACCTATAACCTTTTAATAAGCAAACAACTACTTTACTCAAATTTTGTATTCTTTCGAGAGACATACACTATTCATTTTATAATTTCATTTTTTTAATATCTAAGCAGGGAAAGACCATTTTCTCCGATATTGTATAACGACGTCTAACAGATCGACTGTAGTGAAGTATTACAACAGTTAACATATTATTATACACGCTTGTCTTATACCAACTGTCAAAAGCTAATACAAAAATCATTACGTGCGTATTTCAGACCGTTTCAAATATACGTAAAGATCCATATGAACATGAGAATAGCTCCGCAGGTGATAGTGCCGCCTGTCAACTGTGGTAAAAATTCACAAATATACATGTATCTCAATATTCCCTTAACCTCAGTACATACATTAAACTTATATCAAATGTTTAATGTATAAACCATATTCAATATTAAGAAAAAAAACACAATATTCCTTTGTACTTAATTTCAACTTTAATCTATCAAGATCAGGACCGGTTTCGTTTATGGCGAGCATTGTCATCTGATAATAAATACAATTAACAGTGCTATTTATACAAAAACAAATTGACATTTTCAAGAGGTTGTAGTATCATCAGGTATCAGTTGAAAATGCTCGCCATGAGCGAAACCAGTCATGATCGTGATAAATTAAAAAATAAATTAAATACGTAGTCGTAGTCGTCTTTTTTCACGCGACTTCACAGCCCTGATTTTTAGTAATTAAACTGGGCATGTGCTGCCATAAAAAAGAATAATATTTCTATTATTATATTATCAAAGTCCAGCAATGTTATAAAAAAAGCTCCGTAACAATTAATGGGATTAATTATTCGTCATTTTCCTAACCTAATAAGACGTTTAATGATTATTTAATTAAATTCTCGTTTACTTACATTTATCGTCTTATCTTATAAATCGACGCCACTGTGAAGTTTACCTGAAAAAAAATGTATTATTGTTAGTAACGAAAAAATATTAATTCTCATATTCGTCATGAAATAAAAAAAGTGGTAATTATTCAACAAATTTATATCAAATTAAAATTATGATAAGGCGTTGCATATTGTACAATCCAATTTAAAGTTGATGGTCTCAATTAAATAGGTCAGGGCCGTATCAGCCCTGCCCCACTTTTCGTGAGATTAAAAATATACAAGATTAATACACAATTTCATATAACTAAAAGACAGCCAACTTTGGTTTCTATTGTTCGCGTCTTAATTTATTTTGAGAATTTCTTCCGTTTTGTGGGTCAGCATTCCGACGGCAAGAATTTTTATTTATTTTATTTGACACAGATTTGAGAATCATCAGAAAACTGGTTTTTGTAATGAGTTAATAATTATTTATCATTTACTTACATCTTTTCAATCAATTCTCAATTCTGACACATTCCAACGGAAGACATTTCAAAAGTTTTTTTAAAAGATGACATAGAAAATGTTTTTAATAATATTGTCACAACTAGAGACTTCAATTCGAGTATCGAATACTCGATACTCGAGAATACTCGTCCATTTTTCAAGTACTCGATACTCGAGTATTTTAAAAGATACTCGGGTAATACTCTTAATTTATAAATGAAGATTTATTTTCAACGAAAAAATACAAAATTTAAATTTAAATGCATTTTTTTTTTAATTCCCGGACTTGGGACAAAGGAGCTATGAATGAAAACAATTTGGGGAATATTATCCGAAAGAGTTACAGAGTAATGGCTATTGCAGCTTTGTTTTGGACTAAATGCACTATGTGTAGTAAAAATATCTAAAAGTTCAAAAGTTTCAAAATACGATCTGAGAAATTTTGATCAATATTTAATAAAAGGACTTAAATCTTCATCTAATCAGTTTTACAGTATTTTCCGTTATTTCCATATTGTTGAAAAAGAAACACTGCTGGTCTTGTTGTTAGCATTAAAATGGCGTCCCTTATTTTGGAAAAAAATGCAAATTTAATTGTTTAAATATTTGTTACAAAAACTTCGTATAGCCTGATAAGCTTCTTAAGTAAACGCAAACAAAATTACGTTAAAATCATTCTAAGCACGTATGTGAAAGATAGATTAATAAAAATTTGATTATTTACTTATAAAATTATATTTTAAGAAATCGATTTAAATTTAATTAGACTGTTTCGGTTTTGATAAAATATTCGAATACACAATAAAACGGTGACCATGTGTCGAATTCAAAGTAAACCATCTTTTCTTAGTCTAACCTTCAGGTGATTTAATTCTAAATGTTAACATACATTGTATCATCGTAATAATAATACTGTCATTCTATAACCGCGAGACAAAAAATTCTGGTCAGTTGTAGGTTTCAAAATCCGTTATCACTTAAATAAGTTATAATATACTGATTAATTCTTATATTTACACCGATTCTGAATACTGAGAAAGAATTGTCACCGTATTTGCAAGCTTCTTAATTGATTTAATATAAGTTGAAAAATTTTCGTCAAAATGTAATAATTAACTGATTTAAATAAAGGTAAATAAACAATAACCAAAAAATACTTGATGATATGCGAAATAATTATAAAGTTATTTAGTACCTCGATGCTTTATAAATTATTACGTGCACATTTAAAAGTGATGGTTTTATTCTATTTCCATTCTCAGAATACAACAAAATATTTAAAAACCGTAATAAAAATGAAAAGAAAATCTAAAATATATTTAAAATTATAAGTTTTACAAGCACAATGAATTATAGATCATACAGAAAAGGTTGAATGATCATCCTTATATAAGGTTTGAATTTTAAATCATTATTTCTCGATTTTTTAATATTATATAATATTTTCCTCATGCACGTCTATATTAAGGCGACTCAGTAGGAATGCAAAACTTAAATTTGACCTACAGCATAAATATTGCACTGACTTAAATAGGTAACCACCACTATACGTATTTTTACAGTATCAAAACAAGCAAAACATTTTTACATTTCATTACAAAAATAACAATACCACCCAACACACGAATGGGTATTTAGACAGTAATGAGGTATTGCTACATGGTAGCAACAGTAAGCTATCGTATTTCATAAATTAACGGTTTGTGACGATAAGCAAAACAAAGCATACAACACAAAATTCTCAAACTTTCTCTAATATATTGAAAGAATTATTTTTAATTTTGTATAACCTATTTTTATGATATTGATTTGATATGATTTTTTATGATATTGATATTGATGAATACAGTTTTGAAAAATAATTTTGTTGCATAAAAAAGATTAAAACATAAAAAAAATATTGACATAATAAGATTAAAATAGAAAAGTATTGAGTAAAAGAATTATAAGTTGCAATTGATAGTTATTTTTGGTTCGCGTTTTAGTTTTGACAATTATTTAATCCAAAAATTATCTTAACTGACAATAATTAAAAAACTTCGATATTTTAAAATTATTGTAAGTTAAGTAATCGTTCTATCAAATCGATTGAACATTTCGCACAGTGACTTCTTTACGTTTTTTTATTAATAGCATCTAAAATGTATTGCGGATTCCATATTTCTATTGACCTTTTGAATCTAAGATCAAAAATCTCAGGATGATACATTGGTTCCAGAAATTGGTGCGTAAAAAAGACTAATTTTCATATAATTTGAAAAATCGATTCCAAATCCGTATAACAAAGTACTAAAAATGTATGAAAAAACGTAACGGTGCCATCCAAAAAAAATCGCATTAAGAAAGGATTGGGTGTACATTTTACTAAATGTAAATATTTTTACTTCAAGATTCTATATAGTCTAACTCGATAAGGAAGAAACTAAATGAATATTAGACCAGATCAAAAGTAGTTATTCAAATAATTTATAGCGAATGCATAGATATATTCGTATTTTTTAATAAATGTTTGAGAACGTTCTTTATTGCCCGTTTGCGTGTTCGACGATATACAGGGCTGTGACATATTAAAATCTTACCTTTTCAAATATTTTTTTGTTTTTAATAATATTTTTTTTTTTTACTTTTAGACGACGAACTTTGTTTTTTTTAGCGAAAATCTTCCCCATCTGTAAGCAGCACATTACTTTTGAAATATAAAAATCCTTTTATTCAATCATTCTGTTTTGTTCAATTATAAGTTTAAAAAAACACGTTTGACGGTAGAAAAATGTATTCAATTAAAAAAATTAACGTTGCAAAAAACATGGTTTACCATCTGTATATTATGTAAAAAATATTTACTATTAACATCTTAGCTTCTCCAATAATTTTGAAGTTTGTTTTTCCATTTAGATGACTTTTATTCAACTACTGTTACTATTATATTGAATAGAACCTCTTTTTAAAACCATTGCCGAATAATTATTTCAAAATGCTTATCCATAAACTAAAGTAATACTGGTCTTTACAAGTATTTCGACTGAACAAGACATTATTGTATTATAAATAATATAATTTATCAGCGCTTTGCGCAACCCTAACCCCAACCGATATTGTACCGTTTTTTATGGTAGTGTAAAAAATACATTGCTTTGATTCATATCTCTAATGTTCGTTGACCAGTGATTTAAAAATATCTAAAGAAATTTTCGACACGTCCACTCTAGACCAAGCCTCATCTCAAACTGAGCTCAAACTGAAGAATGGTAGGTAAGAAAAAGACATCCCCGAAAAATGGTTACCATTTATTGGTATTATAATTTTTTTTTTTTTTTTTTGCTTTTAAATGTAAACAATAAAATGTTTTATCATTACAATTTTTTGTAGAAGTATTTATGATCCAATTATGCTTTAAAAATCAGTCAGAAAAAGTGGGAGAAATGGTACATTTCAAATGGATGTACAATCATTACAAAACATAAATTGGAAATTCTGCTCAATTCACTTTCTTAAACAAACCTTTATCTGCATTTCTTTCTAAGATATTAAACTTCGGTATCTTATAATAATCTCTAAAAATGATTTCAACGTAAAGCAGTTTTTCAAATTCCGTTTTTTGTGTTTGCCGTGTTTCCTTTAAAATATGACTATTCTCATGAAAAAAAAATGCAATAGTGTAAAAAAGCGTTTGGAAAATGTAATTATTGAAAAAAAAAATTTTTGAGTGAACGGTTCACGAGATTTAGTCGACGGCAAACGATCGATTTACTCTGTTTTCAGGCGCAAAGGTACTGTATCCTCTTAAAATTGTTAGAAAGGCAACATTCATTATAAAACCTTCCACAATATAACCTTGCCCGAATAAAATTTAATTTGTTTCATTTTTCCTGTGAATACCAATGTATGTATGATTTCTACGTAAAATTTGATTACTCTTTTATTTCAACAAATTGTATGTAATTGGCATCTTACCAGACACTATTTTTTTATATATCAAATAAATGGAGCCTAGTGCTCGTTAGCTTCAAAGTTATTTGATGTTATTGGTTATCAAATTCCTTTTCCGAAGAAGGATGTGATCGCGTCAGAGGTGAGTAATCCACAGTGAAGCCAGTTCAAGTGGACACCATATACATATGTTATTATTATATATCTCTTAAAATCCATCTCAGCTCCCAATGTAGAGCATATGACCTCCTAATGTAGGTATATCAACATAAAATTTGAATCGTTCAAATTATGTACACTCCCACAGATTTTGTCACTAACGACCCGGGTTTCGCCTTTCGGCATCTTCGGGCGTTCAAGCGCACGGATGAACTTGAACTGACTTGTCTGTCTGTGGGTGTACATAATTTGAACGATTCAAATTTAATATTGAAATTCCACCAAGCACCTTCAGTCGCAATCTTAAATTATATCAACATAAGTTTTCTACGAGAACGGCTCGTTTCTCAGTTACTCAACCTCTCTTTTGAGTGAAGAGAGTGAAACGAAACTGCAGTAAAAAGGATAAGGTTAAGACAAGCGTAGTGGTTAGCCAATTGCTCTCGAAAATCACTGCTCCGCGAAACTTAGTTTGAGAAACCCTGTCCTAGACAATGGTTTGTTTTATTGTAGAATAGGATTCGTATAAGAAGCGAATATACCGTTGTATTACAACTCAATACTTAAAGAAAAGCTGACCTTTTTCATTATAAATAGATGCACTGAAAGACGGAACACATTCAGAAATAAAGATAACAAAAATTGTGTTTGTGTTAACGATAGAGTACTAATATTCTATACTTCTGCAGAAATACATGTTTTTTATTAATTAATTATAAATTGTGAGTTAAACCTAAAAAGTATGCTGATAGAGATAGAAAATATGATAATATTATTATCCCATCCAAAATATGCCAAATACTTGAAATATTAAATAACGACTGGCAAGTAAATAAATCCGACATGATTAAGTATTAGAAGTAATTAAAAGCATTAAATATGCTGAGGTCTGGCATTGAATGAAATGTTCACTTGATTTACAGCTGAGAAGAATAAACGCTGGAGATCGGAGAATGAGGCAGGCTGTGTAAGCCTGGCTTATATTTTAAAGGTACCTACCCCCTACAATAATTATTATTAACGTGACCATTCGTCCTGCTTTATATCGGGTTCATCTCAGATAGATTCTCGCATACCTCGGCCTTTTGACCTCGTTGCTTGCGCATATTTGACACTATAATCTTATCTAATGAAATTGCATAAATTACGTTGAAACATTCGTTATTTTCCAAATAGGAATATCGACTGTGGAAAAAAGGGCCGTAACCCACACATATCAAATTTTACAGAAGGTGCAAAAACGTATTTTTATGATTTTGGGCCATATGCAAATTATGAATTATACACAACCTTGAAGTGCACGAAGACTTCTAAACTGGTGTTTAATTGATATAATCTAATATTAATTAAAGAAGTTGTCTAGGAAAAACCTTTATTTCAGTCTTTTTTCTTGGTTTAAATTTTTTACAAGGTCATCTTTTTCAAACTTAAATGCTAAATTTAGATACTAATTCGGCATTTGCAGCTTGCATCCTTTTGATAGAACATGTATCAAGTTTGTTAAATTGTGATTATCGAAAAAAACCTTTTTTGAAAAAACTGTGGGTTACGTCCTTTTTCCTTTCTACAGTCGATATAAAAATTCACACCAACATAATACATAATTAATATTATAATTCATTCTTGCACAAATTTATTTAGTGAAGTCGCTGTATGCAATCAATCATCGCATCACGAAAACTTTAAAATTAGCCTCAATGTTACCAGTCACCAACGATCCCTCTAAGCTGCGCGCGCGCGCGGCCGCGCACCAGTTTGTCAACTCTCGTGCACTCATTCCGGCTTGGCCCGCACTCCAAGACAACTATTAAATTGTTATTAAATTGGACCTCACAGCCTTTGAAATTTCCGCGTAGGTAACCTCTTGTCTTGGGAGCATTGCTGATCACTGTCATAATTTAAAACTAAAACTACATCTACCAGGAATCGGAAGAATTTGAGTACAATAACATTATTTGAATTTTGGTAACCAGTTGATAATCCTTACGGTTGGAGAAACTAATTAGTAAACAAGGTGTTAATTTATAATAAAAATGTAATAAAATGATTAACCACTCTAAAGCTAACGACCCACCGGTGTGTCGCATACCTACTAACCACACACGCTACCCACCAGTGTGTTGTCATTATTACGACGTCAATAAATATTTTTTAGAGTTTGCATCATTGAAAAAGGGTCCGACATCTCTTAAGGACTCACAAAATGATTATTAAGTTTTCCTTTATTAGTTTTTAGAAAATTGCTAGCTTACTTACAAAAAGGACAAAAAAAGTTATTTTTTTCTAGCTGTTAACGAGTTAAAGAAAAGCTTTACATTCTGTTGAGTTACAAGAATAAAAGGTTAGTTACAAAATGGTTTTTTAAAAAATGGTTGTACACATTTTATAAAAGAAGCCTATTGCATACTGAGACATTTAGATATTACTAGCTGTAAGCCCGTCAACGGGGGGATTTTTGTTGCATTTTTAGGTAGTCTTAAAGTTACAAACCTATTTATTGAATAAGCCAGAAATTCTAAAAATAAAATAAATATATCTCGGGGCATATATCGACAGCCCTGCCCTGTAGTATTTAAATTGTAAATTATTTAATTTTTGGAATAATGTTGAATTTGCTAACAATTATTTTTCCTATTAGCAGAAATATACCTCGTAAATTACCTAATTTTTGGAATAATGTTTAAGTTTGGTAACAACCATTTTACGTAGTAGCAAAAATTTCGTAAATTCACCTTTCCAAAGCATAGACACGTTTACTCGTTATTTAAAACAAAAGATACAAAACTTTTCAAGTATCGGGATAAATTCAAAATACCCTCTGTTAAAACGTAAAATATTTAATTTTATATATGACACACATAGAATATTTACATTTGACTATCGAGACTATATTATGTAAAATATACCACATTCATTATTTGACAGATGTCTCAATATTCCATTTTTGAATCTTGAATACAAACAATCGAAGTCAGTTTGAATCGTTCCATTTTCAAATGTTTGATTTATATAATGTATTTTTATCGCCTCTTTTAATTATGACGTTAGCTCAGTTGATAGAGAGCTCGACTGGTAATCCAGAGTTCTGTGTTCGAGCGGAATTTTTTTTCATCGATTTTCGACAACACGAAATGTGCTTCTTCAAATCTCTACACAAATATATATATGTAAGTGTATTGGAAGAATGCGTCTTTAGTATGAATAAAAAAATGGCGTCAGCGAGGCTGGGGAGGGGGAGGGGACCGTCTTTCTTGACGTCATCGAAAACGGGACCGACAGACTAACATTATCGACTATTAATATATAGATGTTAAAATATGGGAATTATTTAAAGACACTTTTATTTACCTGTTCCGTGGAGCAATGGTCAACGTCGTTGGATTCCATGACGAATCTCACGGTTTCAAGTTCCAGAACATTTTTTAAATCGTTATTTTCAGTAAATTATGTTTGAAGGGTGTTTGTCATTTCTAAAAATTCCCTCCTTCCCTTAAAATCCGTAAATAACGTAGTGTAACGAAAGTGATTAGTTAACCACTTATCATGTCCTGGTACTATCATGTATATCTTTACTATCTTCAAAAATGAGAGGCTTAACAATTAAGAAGAAAAAGAAGTAGAAGAAAACTTCTGTTGAGATACCTCCTTTTTAGATATTAGGCATTGACTCATAATTCCGAGCGGACGTGGATTAAAATAAAAAAAATTCAAATTTAACACCCATATTATACATCGACGTTTATGGTTCATTAGACACTTTTACTAACCTAAAACTGGTAGCATGACAATTATTGTTAATAGGTTTAATTTTTTTAATATTAAAGTAAAATTACTGTTATATTAACATCAGGAATTCAAAAATGAAACGAGAAAACATTTTAAGAAACGTTCAAGAGACCGATCTTCAATATATCATCTGTAATATCTATCAAGATATAACATGTCATTGATTTCATGTTTTAGTACAGGCACTATTTTAATGTTACATGTAAGACACGATAAAAGTGTAATAAAATGTATCCCCATGGATCGTTAAATTCAAAGAACAAATAGTATGAGATGAAATGGGTGTTTTTTTCGGCGATAAAAAATGGTCACCTGACTCATACTTTAAGTTTGGAACTTCTCCAAATAACATGTTCCCCATATTTACGTCCCGTAACATGATTTATATGGCACTTATTTTTAGGACTTAGCATATTTATTGCCGAATTTATTCCTCCTAATGACTCTTCCCGTCTCACTCCCGCGACAGAGTTCCCGAACCACCCGACGCATCCCTTCCCTCTCGCACTCACATCAAAGTGGGCGTATACTCTGGGTAAGTGAGCAATTTACGATGTAAAAGTAATTTAATCGGCACCATTTTTTTTTCGTCGAAAGAATGTTTCATGCTTATTTAAAAATTTTGAACAAAGAAAATTTTGGACTTGTACATTTTTTTTTATTAAATTATTATAATGCCTTGACGTAATAAATTGAAAGTTATGAAAAGCTCAGGAAACGAAAGCTCTGAAATAAGCTCGCAGAGAAATTAATTACGATCAGTCCAACAAGTCACGCGGAAATTTTTATTCGATTGGCTTACACATTTTGTTATTTATAATTAAATTGAAAAGTAATATTACATTCTCCAAGAATTTGTATGCATACATACTCTTGTAATTAAAAAAACGATTATCTGATATTAACATCAAGATAATTTCTGAAAATCGTATTAAAATTAAAATAATTTATTCAGAACTACACTGCACTATTTTGTTAAATGATTTTTACACGATATATTGTGACAAATCTTCAACCATTAAAAATGTGATTACAGATATTGTTTGAGAAAATGTGTGAAGATAATATATTGAATAGCATATCTAATTAATATCGTCATATTTTCGACGGTAACCGTGAGTCTAATACCGTCCTTGTTACCCGAACCCGACCCGAAACATCGAGAAATTTGAAATCCTCGATTTGCTATACTTTTCCCCCAGATTATCTCCGAAAGTCCTTTTTTTTTTTTTAGCTCACCGAGGAATTTGAAATCCTCAATTTGCTATACTTTTTCCCAGATTCTCCCCGAAAGTCCTTTTTTTTTTTTTAGCTCACCGAGGAATTTGAAATCCTCGATTTGCTATACTTTTTCCCAAGATTATATCCCTAATTCCAAGAGCCCGGCCCGGCCCGAGCCCGACTCTCAATTGCGCTTACCCCGTAAGAGCCCGTGGGCCAGGCCCGGGCCCGTGCAGACCTCTACTAGGTACTGACTGTTATTGTTTGTGTCAAACCTCCCTCTCCCCACAATTAATTGTTAATAAAAATCGTTCCTGTTATATTGTAATGTAACAAAGCAAATTTTCGGCTAAGTGACAAAATGATATAACGCAGCTATAAGAAAATTAAGTTTTCCCTCTTACACAATAGCGTTTTTCGGCGAATAGGCATATATTATGAGTCAGTAACGTTTTACAGAGCATGTTTGGAGCAAAAATCCACTTGCACCCTCTCGATTCACAGAAACTATGACATGCGCATTTACAGTATTGGCGCGGAATATGTTCGCTATGTGTCTTAATCCAGTGATTTCCAATCTTTATGGTACTGCGCCTCCTTTTGAAGAAAAAAATATCTTCGCGCCTCCCCATCCTTTATTTAATATAGTATTAAAGACACGTTTTAAAGAGTAAATAAATATTTTGGATTCCTCGCGCCTCCCTTGGCAATAAATAGTCCACGCTTCACAGGTTGGAAATCGCTGTCTTAATCAATTATTCTTTCATGGAATATTTTTTTATAAGTAACACACAGGGAGGTAAAAACTGTGAGTGATTGGTATAAATATGATATTTGAATATCAATTATTTGTGAAGTATGTACATGGAAGTGCAATGCACCCTTTGTTCCCATGAAAGAACCGTCCCTGACTACAGTATCAGTTAGATAAGAGTTGTGAAATAGCACAACATAAATAAAGATTTCATTGCAATTTCCAATTGAGTATCCATCAAGAATAATATTTAAAATATGATCTCTCAACGTATGTATTGCCTCAACAGGAAATATTATTCAAAAATGAATTCCTATTGAAATTTATATTAATACTTCGTTTTGAAGTTATATCTCAACATAAAACAGAGAATTCTGAAAATAATTGATGCATAAATAACCTTTAGAGAGACGTGTTGAAGTATTATAACCCTTAACAGTAATAATCACCATAAAATTTATCCACAAGTGTTATTAATGTCTCATTGTTGGGAAAGTCTATTGCGGACAAACAAGGAAAGGCAGAGATAATAAAAAAAATAGTAATTGAGTACTCTGCAGGTATAATAAATGCATCAGTCGTGATAGAAAATATGCAAGTGCATTTAATTATGATTCCAGAGTCGTGACTGGTCGCTAGGAGAGTGCTGCATAATTGTAATTTCTTGTAAATAAACATCCGATATGTTTATATAAACCTATGCAACTCCATTTAAGTGCACACAACTGGTTTTACTTAACCCCCTTTCTATAAAAACGGTCAGTGTCTCTTGGGTATTGAGTATTGACAAACAGTAAGCGGTACGCCATTATTAATTGCCTTGTTTAATTTTCGACGCACTGACGAATAAAATAGTTCGCTGGTGTTGCCACTTATTAAGCTTGTTAACATTTTATCAAAATTCATGTGACATGGGAATGTGGTACATTAAAAAAAAAAATACGGCAAAATTCAACCACGACTTTATAAGTTATCAAATAAAACAAAACGTCAGTTTCTAAAATATATATCTGGCCTATAGTACTTTAAACACACCAATCAATGTTCTCTATCTATGATTATTAACCTCCGATAAATCTCGTGAAAGATCACTTAAATCCTTTTAAATACAAATTCTTTTTTAAGTGCTGCAGGCGAAATATGTAATTTACTCACAAAAGGGAGTGATTTCTATAGCACTGAAGTATTACTTCATAAGTAGTGGCTTAGACCAGGGTTTCCCAAACTTATTTTTGAACACGGGAAATTTTAATGAAACGATTATTTTTTAGGTTTTAAAAATCGTGTACAAAAACTAACAATGAAAGACATAAATAAGTAAATTAAACAAAATATTATTCATAGTATACGGGGACTTTAATGAGGGACTGGACATAAATCGTTTTCATAACTAGAAATGTCTGACACGGTCTAATGTAATAAGATCAAATTAAGCCGTTTGTTTGTTGTTTACTGTCTCGTGTTGTTGAATTTCTTGTTATTATGGATATCCGTTTCTGTGTTTTTTTTGTGTCTGGAAATCCAGATTCGTTATGTTATTCGTTCTTTTTAATGGACTGTGTTATTTCAAAACATTTTTTAAAAACCGCGTAACAAAAGAGTCGAGTATACTTATGTATGTACGTTATGTTCTGTTTGTCTTTAAGATTGAATGCGCTTTTTATGTATCTTTGGGTTCTTAAAATTATGTTAAACTTAATTGGAAGTCGTACAAATATATTTATCTCATTATTAAATAATAAAAAGACGCCAATGATTGTATTTACGAACAAGCCAATACTATTCCGTATAATTGAAAGTAACGAAGTAAAGTACTGAGTTATATTATATAATAATACATTGAAATTACACGTTGTCGGTGTGAGTTATCATGTCAATTACTTGTAGTTGGAGTTAATGAAACATATCCTGCCATTTGGTTTTTATGATATTGTTTGCAGTCAATAAATAATTGAGCTGGGTTGCAAAAATAACGTTCACAAACAAAGTCAAACATAAAATTAGTTTCGGTATCTTTTGAAGCGAAAATATTCAGACTACTTTTTTCTAAACCTTCTTTAATAAGTAACTGCTAAATAAATATATACATACGTATTTGAAGCAGCCAGTAGTGTAGTGGGGCGGGGGCGCATGGGGTCGGCGCTCCCACACCTTTTCAATATGATTTGATTTTTTTGCGATAAATGTTCATTTCTACGTAAATATAATAAAACGTATTTATAATAACATATTTATTTATAAATACATATATTATATGTACACAAGTGCTGTTTAAAATTCACTAAGATTAAAACTGTGCGAATTTCACTCATTTGTATAAAATCATTAAAAAAAGTTATGCATTTTAAAAGATATTTAAAAAAAAGTAAACATTTTATATAAAATTTTGCTTATTTTTTTAAATCTTAGAAGGACAAATTGTTAATGCCTGAGTAGGAGTATAGTGGAACCCCCAATTACACTAATCCGAATTACGCGCTGGCTTGAAATATTCGCCGCAAATCCCCCAATTGAACGATCGTATTCCATTGTCGTTGCTACGAGACAGCCGTCTGTGCGGTGCATACAGTCAAATGTTGGTTAGCGTCTGTGTATCTGTGTAACACGCATAGCCGGGCGACTGTCTGTGTTGGATTTTGCGCGCGCTTTGCATTTTGTCAATTAGTTGCTAAATATTTCGTCCATATATTCTTTTTTTAGTTTTGCATTTTTCGCGGGAAAAACAAAATCCATTATTTTGTATGAGATTCACTCCCCCAATTACACTACTTCAAATTACACGGTCTTTAGTGTAAATGGGGGTTTTACTGAACTGGTTTTTTTGTACGACTTCAGAGCTATGTTAAACACAGCAATAGATTGTCATCGCGTTTATGAAAATATACGATAAAATGACGTAATAGTCGAAAATTAAATATAAACTGACTTAATTTATAGATTAACAACTAATTGGAAAGCTCTCTGAATTTTGTAGGTAACGTGATGATGAATCAACGAGGTATTTTTACAGTTATATCTTTGTTTTTCTACAAAATTATTATTACTGTACACCTGGTCAACTGGGCGTTCCACGATCGTTTAAAATTAGAGAAAATACTCAAATGGCTTCTTCCAGCTAAAATAAGATAACAAGAGATTAGATCGTGACTGAGATCAATAACTCGAAACGGACTGATTGTATGGCTGGTGTAATTTACCTTTAAGTGATGCAGCTGTTTGCTTGTACGGCTATCAAAGAATCTAGATATTTGCGTATATAATATACAACATTCACAATATAGCCATAAACTTGGCTACATATAAGACCTTTTAAAACATTTTAAGCACACATACGTTGCAAATATGTACATTTAAATCAACTGTCGCAAAAAATAATCACTATGGTAAAGAAATTCAAGGTAAACAAATTATAGATACTAGACTCATTTTTTTGCATATTCAAAATATTACTAAACTTTATTTGATTTCTTTTTATGGGTTCTTCCAAAGACTGCTCAAGACTGCTATGGTTCTGCTCAATTTTTAAACAACTGATTTTGTTTTAATTAACCGTTTGAATACCGCGCAAATAAATCATTAATATGTCCCAGACATACTGCGTGTTTTTGAGAAAAATAATTTTGCCTAATATACACTCGAATTCGATATTTTAAAAACCTATATTGACTCAGTATATATGACACTACACATATTCATCAAAATATTGCTTATATTCTATTAGAATACCAAGTATTTGGATTTTTTAATGTCTTGGACATGCGTGTTCGCTTGCATGTGTTCCGGACACCTGTGTCCGCTTGGTATTCAAGTATTTATAGCCTTAAAGTAGAGATGAAGGTATGATTTTCTATGGAAATGTATGACACCCGTTACGAAAATTAAAATAAATATTTAAACTGCTTATTTTACCTGTACGGAAGACGATTGATAATTCGGAAACAATGGGAAAGAAAGATTTTAAAGTAAAAAATGAGTTGAATGTTATTCGTGTACAATGTACACTGTAGATAATCGCTTTCTTTTACTCATATTTTCAAAAGCAATTTAAAATTGTATGTTTATAAATTTTTCCGTCCGAATTTATAAGTACTTACGAACAATTAAAAAAACTGTGTTTCTCAGAAAAATAGATATCACTATTTTTTTTACATTTTTTTTTAAATTTATGATTACTAAATAAATATTAAAAAATTACGCCCTACTTGTCACTTGTTTGAGTCACTCGTGTTTTAGTGGCCTGAAAAATGTCTCAAGTATAATATAATATATATAAAGAACAGAACTTATAAAAAAATTAAAATATTAAATTTAATGATTGAATTGTAATAAAATGAAAAAATATCAAAGTTCTACAACCTCTGTTAAACTTAAATTTAATCTAAATTGCTTTAAACAAAATCATATTTGTTATCGTTCCGAGGAATATCAAAGTCAATTTATTAAATATAATATACTATATTTTGTTAAATAAATAAAAATACTAGAACGGATGAGATAATGTATTGTGGATATATTCAAGCCAGTAGATATGGCTATGGTAATAGAAGGTCTAATGAGGGCATTAGCCATAAACGATATGAAATAGTATTTATGTAACTAAAATGCTTTGATATTTTTTCACCTTATTTAAAATGTAAAAATTTAACACTCGGCTTAAAATGTTGTTGAACTGAGATAATATCGTGGTTTGTTAAAAAAAATGAATTCATAGCATGTTCACAACTTTATTTGCATTGTAATTTTATACAGATTTTATGGATACTATAAACATTTTTTTTCTGAATCTTATTAATACAAACAATATCACAACAACATAAATATATTTTTGATCGTGGTATGTAAATGCTTGGTAAAAAAAACGTACTTTATCGATGCAAACTGAATATAAAAAGTAATATTAAATTCATAGCAAATAATATTATAAAACAAGATTGGAATGATAGCTTCATAATAATAATAAGAGGCCAATAAACTTTTAAGGTCATGCAGCTTATGACTGAGAAATATATTCTCAATTTAAACCTTTTTAACGGTCGTTGTGTTGTAAGAATGTCAGGAACGAAATTCACAAAATATTAATACATTAATGATGGAGTTACGTAAAAAGGATAGTATTACACCCAGTCCTCTTTTGACGCGATTTAACGCGGATCAGTTCCCTTAATATACGCGATTTACTCGTTGTTACCACGAAAAACAAATAAAATAATCAAATGAACAAAATAAAATCATTAGCTTGTAATTTGATATGTATAAATATAACACTGTTCACTGCTATATTGTATTCTCTTTTCAGTTGATCTAAGCGCAACCGGTCCTGATCATATTGAATAAAAGTGACAATGGTGACTATATTTCACAACCGACAGTGACAGCATCGAATAACTCCTATATTAAAAAAGTAAATACAATTTTGCGTGTATACATACGTATGCGTGTTTCATTGTATTTTTATATTTAATAAATTAATTAATGGTTGTTACATAAAAATATATTTTTGGCGGTACTTTTCTACGCGATATGTACACCTTCTTGTCCGCATTAGTTCGTTAAATCGAGGCTTAGCTATACTTGAAGGAACGCACTCTACTTATTCACAAATATTTGACTTAAGTAATCTTTCTCAACGATCAACGTAATGAAGTATTATAATTAGGCTATTTTTATTGAAATTCAACCTTTTACTATTTGAGTTTAGATATGCAGTACTTTTTTCTCTTGAAACGCGACGGAACGGCGTTCCAGCACATTTTTTTTGCATTTTTAATTATTCAAAGCAATATTCGCAAATTTTGTTTTTATTTTCCATTGAAAACTTTTGATTTTTTATAACGTTAAGACGTTGGTTTTTCTGATATTTATCTTCATTTTCCAATCCTAAAATTAACAGGGAAAACCGAGAGTGATTAGTTAACCACTAGTCCTCCTGTACCTATATTTCTATCCTTACTCTCTTTAACTCGATGGCTACCACAGACGACATCTCGTCAAATTTTTCGTGCTTAACAAGCCAGAGACGAGTTGTCTCGTAAATAACTAAAAAAATTATAGCCAGCGTGCTAAGTAAAGACATTCTTTTTCTGCGGCAGCCAAAAGGTTAAAAAGGTAGGTTGAGAAACTGACTAAAATCGTAAAAAACTTTATTGAGATACCTCCATTAGGATGCTATATCCTCCACATTATTAACGATTATGAATTATAAAAAAAGCACTAGATTTATAAATCTTGTTTTTGTGAAACTGGAATTCTTTGAAATATTGGAATTCGAAAACAGTTTTTCTATAGAGTCTGTTTTTGTATAAGATCCAATTGTTAGTCGTCAAGTTTCCACGACACCGAAATGCATTTGACTTTGTACATACATATAATAAATCAAGAACATTAATTAAATTTCTCTTAATACTAAGCACAACATTTAAAGGCATTAAGATAATAATTAATATTCGCTAGAGCGTGCTGATGTATATTTATCGAGTACATTAACGTTTAATAGTAATATTTTATAATTAAGCTCGACTAGTTAAACAACGTTGAAAAAACTGGGAATGGTAATTTACTTTGACGATCGTTACGAGCGGATTCCGAGAAAATTTACTTTTGAAAGACGGGTAATTAAGCGTTAAAGAAAATCATTATTTATTTGTACAATTACGGGCAACTCGTAAATGTATATAAGTTGTAGATAAGTAATTTACAATTTTACGTGTCAATTTTTTATTTTTTGAACGTATCTTGCATGTTAACACGGTATTAAATAAAGTGACCAGACGTCCTCCTTTTAGGAGGATTGTCCTCCTTTTGGAAACTTTGTCCTCCTTTGTTTTACTCTAGAGAAAATTGTCCTTCTTGTCCTCTTTTAATGGCATTGTGTTTTCCGGGTACAAACGCTAACGTAGTGCGAACATTTTCCATTTGTAATTATGTCTGGACAAATGGAAAATCCAGACTTGCGGTTGAAACATTGGCAGGAATGATTATAGTTAATGCAATATAAATCAAGATTGCAAATCGTTCCAGAATTCGTTGAAGAAAAAAATCGGAGAATCGATAAATACTGTTAAGTTTAGTTAGTTACATCAAGTATCTAAAATTTCAGTAGTTGTCAAAAAGGTTTTGAACTTTGAACTGTTTTTTTGGTAAGGTAACATCATTAACATTGTGATAAATCTGTGATATGATCAATAAAGAATGTTACTTAACGATTTTTTTTATATCCATTTTTACCAAAGTGTCTTCTTTTGACATTTTCAAAACCTGGTCACTTTATATTAAACAATTTAATTACTTTATATAAATAAAACTTTTTGCAATCGATTTAGTAGATTTAAAAAAAAACAGAAACTTAAAAATAAATCTTTTGCTTCATTTGCTAATTTTTATACTGCAATACATAGTGAGATTATTATTATAATATTTTAATTCCAAAAATCACTGTTTTTGTTGCATTTTAATATGTGTAACAAATAATTCCGTTTTTAATTCACTGTTAACTACCATTTATTTCATATTTGGGAAATGCACGAGAGACTTCACACCTGTAGATGTAATATTCACAAAACTAATTTTGCTTTAAATGAGATTATAACTTTTGTTTATTCCTTCCAACTCCAAGTTAAAGGAATTCAATTTGACCATAATGTTTGTGAAAAAACCCAAATCCACCAGTCAGCAAGAGTCAGTTAGTTCAGCAAAATTATCATTGTTTCAGTTGATAAATTGTTGTTGCGAACCAATGTTGGCGAACGCAGTGTTGTGTATCCCTGCACTAGACTTTCAAGAGTTTTATACACTTACGTTATTTAATCAATTAGTTTAGATGATTTTAATTAACAAACTTAGTAATACATAATGTCTAATTGTAATTAAACCGTCTCGAAAGACATTATGTGTAAGTAAATTAAAAGTTTTCTTGTTTATCTAATTCAATTAAAGTATAATAGTTTATATGTGTATAACAAAAGTAGGTAAAGTATCCAGACTGTATCGAAATTTAAAAAGTGTACTCCTTCGCAAAAATTTTCACATGCTCGCACAAGGAGAATACATCCATAGAACACCTTAATTAGAAATTTCAAAGTTTCAAAAGCTCTTCCCAGCAGCTTCGTGCAAAAGCTTCAAGCCGTTAAGAATAATTAAAATTCTTTCGGTAAGTTTGTCGTTACTTTATTGAAGTGTCAGACGATGATTCTAACTTGTAAACTGTCATTAAATCTGAATTAAAATTCCAGACATTATTTTTGAGCGAAATTTATTAAGAAACTTCGAATAGCCATCACATTACAAGTGGAGAGATAAAACAATTTTAATTATTGTAATGAAACCGCCTTCAGCACGGCTTTTTGTCAAATTGAATCGTGCTATTTTTACCCAAAAGAGTTGGAATTTGACAGCATCAAATAAGGGTAGATATTTTACTGCAATATTTTTTGTAAAATAACTTTTAATTGTTACTTATAAATAACTAGCCGCAAGCGTTGCAATGCCACTGAAAGAAGGACAATGTTTGTGTTTTAATTGTGTTCATTGTAAGTGTATGTTTTTTTTCTGTCTGTTTGACGTTTGAAGTTTTCTGCCGATTGTCTATGGTACGACACACGCGTCACTTACTGTAAGTTAATTGTACTATAACCTTCGAGCGAGTCAAAATGAACTGTATGGCACACTACGAAAATCACTTTTAGGGTGTTCACTGTCAATATTTTGTGGAAAGGCATTATATTAGTAAAAACACAATATTCTTTTGTACTTCATTCCACTTTATTTAATATGTCAGGACCGGTTTCGCTCATTACGAGCTCAGTTGACGATGCTCTTAATGAGCGAAACCGGTCCTGACATATTAAATAAAGTGGAATGAAGTACAAAGGAATATTGTGTTTTTACTAACACTACGAAAATGTTGCGATCAACATTTAATTTTAAAATCACCTAAGTAGTGCATATTTGCATCTAAACAAATAATACAATTTTGTACTGATAACACATATTGATGATGGAAACGTAAATCACTAGATTTTAGTTAGTTATTTACACGAAATTAAACAAAGAAAATTGTGAGATTCGTACAAAAAGAGCTTTGTTTCATAATATAATGCATTTCCACCAAAGATTGACAGTGAATACGTCAAAGTGATATTCGTAAGTCATGATTTAAGTATCAATGTTTTTTGGCTACACTGTCGTTGAATAAATAGATATACATTATAATGTGATAGGTCAATAAAAATGAACGTAGTTAATATAATAAGCATGTGAATTTCAACAACCGTTAATAATTATTTAACATAACCGCAATACATAATATTCCGCAGTAAATTCTGTAATCACACAACAAAGCGTAGAATTATTTATCAATTTTCTGTAAGCTCAACAAAACTGTGATTCAGGCGTGAGCAACAAACGAAATCGTCAAAAATAATTTTTAATATCGAATAAAATTCATTCAAGAAGAGGATGTTTAATTTTAATAAGCGAATTTAAGAAATGTTATCAACTAAATTAAGCTATTCGAAATCAAAAAATACTGCCAGACCCTGATGCTATAGCATCGTAAATATATACATACTTGTTAATATTAATTTTCTTGAAGGATGGATTGTCTCATTATAATACGCCTATATTTTGATTCATCTATATTCTGTAATAATGATAACCAGTGGCGGTTCCTGAACTAAAATCTTGGATGGGCTATAGGAAAGTTTAGCATTGTATACTATTTACGAAGTTGTGTATGTTTCCACTTCACCTTATACATTAATCTACAAGCAAATTAACAAATATTACGATACTACTGCAAAGCATAAATTATTATATAATAAAATCAATGCTAATGTAAGTAATAAATAATAGAATAATAATACTGGACCCTTAGCTTCGTCTCTCTCAAAGTGAAATAACCAGTAAACAACGCCATACAGAGCTGTCACATTTTAATCTATGGTCGTCACTGAAAGGCAATATCTATCACTTTCATACAATACAACGATATTGATATTTGTGTTTGAATGTATGGGCCATGGGCTGATTCGATTTATCCCGTAACATATGACAGTAGCTTGATAATTTGAATCACAATCGTGTGAGTTTAGATGACGTTTCCGTAAATACAAATACAAAAAATTCTAATCGAGCTTGATTGCGCCCCAGTGTAAAGAAAGAACTCGGGCTTTAAAAAAGTACCCCCCGAGTCTTTGTTAATACGTAAGTGTTGCCAGACTGACGTCACGTTGCCTGTTCTCTGTGAAGTATTTATAGGGTTATTGTTTTTTTGATGCTTGCTCGGCTTAAATATGTAATACAAAACACGATCGAGAATATTATTGTAGGTAGACATAGCATTGTCTTATATTGACTGAGGAAAATCAAAACAAAGATATTGTATTAATTTGGGAAAGGTTAGTCACGCTTATAAATGTATTTATTTTGTTCAGCGGCCGAGTTGCTGTTCATTTTTATTCAGCCATCTAAAGTTTTGGGTGAAAAATGCAGGTCGGGCTTAGCCCACCTAGCCCAGTACCTAGAATCGCCACTGATGATAACTCCTTTTATTACTTTGACACAAAAATTGTAGCACGTTGTAACTATAAAAGTTAATTTAAATTTAATTTCTATCCCTATTTCTATATGGAAAGTAATGTAATTTTCAAATAATTAAAGCCCACATGACTGACATCAAGTCAAATATTTGAATTAATTATTCCATAAACAAATAAACTATAGTAATCTTATTAATACTGTGAATTTTAATGTAAGATTTGGTATAGATTTTTTTAGTTTCGTAAATTCGTATAGATTCTTCAAATGTTCGTTTATTCTTATCAGACAATTTTTTTTGTTTATTTGTCTAAGAAAATAGCGTGTTTGAGATAAACTTTGTACATACATTGAAAATAATGAAGAAAACAACAACAGGAATGGCATTGCAAAGATATTGAGTGTAGTTATAATTTATCCCCACAGTAACACATAAATATTCAATTTTAAAGTGGATTTTACTGTATCACGCATCATAAAACAGTTGATGATAAATAATCACTATTGATAACATAATTAGTACCTTAACCAAATCAGGTTTTGTTAGTGGCTTAGTATCACTGGATAATAAATACAGATAGTAAAAATGTGCTCTTCAATCACGTGGACTAGTTTCATATCACTACTCTTCTTGACATATGGGAGATCATTAGTGACAGTTAGTATTTTTAAGAAATTGCTACAGTTCGTGATGATGATGATGGTGACAGATGCAGTTGGAAATCAAATAACATTCAGTAAAACTGTTTGCTCCCGTTATGATAAATATAAAATGCAATTTATTCTACACTCTGTTATTATCACTTACATTAAAAACAAGTATTTCATTCTTATTATGTTTTGTAACAAGCTAATGAAGGGTTATGAAAATAAGCTGCTCGTACTATCGTTATTAAAATTGAGATAATAATACCCATAAGAAAATATGAATGTAAAAAATTAGGTTGGTTTATTTATTTATTATTATGTCGTAATTATGTAATTTGTTGACGTATTATGTAATCACTTATCCACCAAAGTTTCTTTAATTTATAGTCTAAACTCTAAATCATAGAGATTATTATTTATTGCTTTACAATTCATAGACAAACAACGGTGTCTATTAAATAATCATGTGCTATATTAAGTCATATATACATTTGGATTTGCAATACGGATCACAAAAGAATTTCGCATAAAACCGAGGACCGCATATTTTCTCTGTTAAAGAATTTAGTATAACTGACAAAAATACTATATTTTTACATTTGGATTTGAATCGTTCAAATTATGTACACTCCCACAGATTTTGTCACTAACGACCCGGGTTTCGCCTTTCGGCATCTTCAGGCGTTCAAGTGCACGGATGAACTTGAACGCCTGAAAATGCCGAAAGGCGAAACCCGGGTCTTTAGTGACAAAATCTGTGGGAGTGTACATAATTTGAACGATTCAAATTTAATATTGAAATTCCACCAAGCACCTTCAGTCGAAATCTTAAATTATATATTTTTACACATAATTTAATGTCACCTGGCACTGCTTTATTTACAAATTAAATCACTTAATCCAGGCGTGGGGAACCTGTGCCCTTTTCGCCAATTCTGTAGTTCTGTATTTTTTTTGTAAACTCGTAAATTCCTGCGATTTTGGATTTGAAAATATCTGGAAGACCTAAAAAATCAAATAAAAAAAAGTGCCACGCTGCTAATTTGGGCAAATCCAATGTTTACTGCGGCCTTAGGTCGAATCAGAAAAAATAATGCGGCCTTTAGAGAAGAAAAGGTTCCCCACCCTGACCTAAAGGTTATAATTATTGAGGTGATGCTAATTTAAGCAATAAGTCTTCCTTAATCAGCTGTTCCTCTTTTTGCACCGTTTATTTTTATACGGGTTCGAAATTGCACGATAAAACGTAATGGACATATCTTTAATTTATCTTTGCACATTTCATCTTTTTTGCATGGAACGTATCCCTTATCTAAAAAGAGTATTGGGTATATTTGTTTCCTGAGGAGGTCTCAACCGCATGTCTTGTATAGCAAGGTAATTTATTCTTAACACAACTATTAAAGCTTCTTCCAAAAAAAAAAACAATTTTATACTTATTTTCAACATTTTAGAAGTATTTTGAAATGTTTGAAATTCGCGTAGTGTTTATATGATACATACTATTGGTCTATTTATTGTGATTAATTACAAAACGATAAATAACTCGCAAATTACAGGAAATGGCTGAATACTTTTGGCAGTTACCTAGTTTTGCCAACGGAAAATTCAAATGTCAGTAGTAAATGTCGACTATGTTCACACCAGTGGAATGTAATAAATTTGCAACAAATTCACAACTCTTCGATATTTGAAATGATAATTTTATCCACGGATTAGTACGGCATCCAATCTCGGACACTTTTGGTGATCCCGGAATTCCGGGATTGAACATTCACCATAAAATCGTGATGAAATCCTGGGATTTTACGGATTTTCTAAAACAAAAGAAAGGTCAAACCTTTTTTGGTTGCCGATTTTCAACAACTTTTCGAGAATTTCGCACTTCTTGTCATCAATCCTGAAATCCCTGAGTTAGTGCTACCACAATCTCGTGATTTCGTGATTCAAAATCTCGGGAGTGGTGGCCTTAATGGATACTGATGTAAGTCATTAAATTAATAATTGTAAAAACACAATGAATTTGTATACATATTGAATACAATTTCAAAGGTTAAATTTGTAATTGTATAAAAAAAAAGTTAGAAACCGTTGGTGATCCTATTAAATAATTGTGGAATTAGTACAACAGTGTGTATTTTTTTTTTAATATAATGCCTCTCCACCAAGTATCGACAGTGACAAATTTATTGAAAATTTATTGAAAATAATAAAGTTTTTAAATGGAGTCTTTCAAAATGTATTTGAATAATATTAACAATTGCATGCTATTCTGATTAAGCAGAACAATTGTTAGGAGAATTCAAGAAAAATAAAAACTTACACATCATTCAAATAAAACAATACTTTTTTCTTAATTGAAGTTTTCAGCTTTCATTAATTATACAGTAAAACCCCCATTTACACTATAGTCGCGACCGTGTAATTGGGGGTAGTGTAATTGGGGGTGTGAATCTCATACAAAATTAGGGATTGTGTTTTTTTCAGTGGAAAATGCGAAACTAAGATTTCCCTTAGTTTTACAAAAAAAAAATATGGACGAAATATTTAGTTTTTGTAGTAGTAAATATCCCGCACACAGACAGACGCCCAGCTATGCGTGTATAGCCTGGCACGTGTTGAATACACAGACGCTAGCCAACATTTGACTGTATGCGCGCCACAGACGACCGTCTCGTAGTAACGACAGTGGAATGCGACCGTGCAATTGGGGGATTTGCGGCGAATATTTCAAGCCAGCGCGTAATTCGGGGTAGTGTAATTGGGGGTTTCACTGTACTGTGATACTCAAAGGGTTCGGCAGAGGGAGATGACTAACTATTGTGAATTCTTATTTGATTATCATAACGATGTGAGAAGAGCTTTTGCTCGAATACATGATTTCTCGCTCCATATAATTTGTTCGTTCGTCTGACGCGAACTCACTTGCAAGAGAAGTAAAGTTTAAGATGTTGTGTTTTATGTTGGTATTGATTCAAACAAAATAAGTAATTGGCGAAACAGAGTCACGACTTTGATTGGACGCCATGATTCTGCTTTCGTAATAATATATTAGATGGAACAACAATGTGTTGTTATGAAATTTATCGTAATTACAAAAGCTTTTATCAATATATATTACATACGATACCCATTATCATTGCCTTTGTCTAGATTGCCTAGCATAGTAATAACCAGTATTCAAAGAGAAAATTTCTGTATTTAAAGAGGTTTTGTTTATTATACACAAGTCTTTCATATTCAGACTACCATCTCTCAGTAAACGAATTAAATTGTTTATCAATACAGATAAAAAACAATGGGGGTAAGGTAACCTAGAAGCTTCAGTGACTTCAGGTGAGCTTTTTGCTTTAACATTGTATTGACTTCTGCTTGTTAGTGTAGATAATTATTTTTAATTCAACAACCAACCACTGTACTGTGGCATTAAATTAAATGAAAGCGAGCAAGCAAATAAATTTTTAATATTTCCTACTCTGAGTGACCCATGAAACGTAAATTTAAAAAAAAAACAACAAATGATTTGCCAACTCATCACGAAGTTTTGTTGAATAATTTTTAGAAACTCTTATTTCGGTTGCTATTGAAATATAGTATGTTAAAATAATTATATTGCTCGACCCCTTTTTCTGTTAACCTTGCCAAATCATTTTAAAAGGTGGCTGATACGTTGGAAATTAAAAAAAATAGAAAATGGTTTAATTTTTACATAATATGACTGAAATGAATTTCTAAGGTTTATGCACATACGTGAACTAATCATTGGCTGATCCAGGAGGGGGGGGCATGGGGACCTAAAGAGAATTTATTTTCCACTTTTCTAATTTATTTAAACTTTATTGTGAAACGGGCTCTTTATTGTTTAGTTTACTATGTTTTGTAGAATACAAACTTAACCCTTTCTACTGCGATTAAATTTTTTAATTAATTTTTTTATGACACTATTTTTTTTTTTTAATAATATAGTGTTTCAGTAAAATAATTATTTCTCAATATCTGTTTGGTATATTTCGATATTTTTTTTTGTATTTGGAAGATTATATGTTGAACAACGAAATAAAGTTGGAAATGAAATTTATGGAAAACTATTACAACTTTAAACTTAAAATTTAAAAAAAATACGAAAAAAAAATTGTGTTTTTTTTTTGGTAGACAAATGTGAAAAAATTAAACAATACTTTTTTGACTGAAAAATTCTTTTATTCTCTTAAAGCATACATAATGTATTGAAAATATTAATAATTTTGTTGGGTATGGTATATTTCGAAGCAATTTGGTAAATGTAATGCGACGAGACATTTTTTACACTCCCATGTTGTCTCACTTCTTTATTATTTTTCTCAATTCCTCCGCCTTTCAATCTCCTTTTTTTCCCAGTATCCGTAGTATAATGTTTGATCGTTCATTTTTCGTAAAAAATAAATAAAAATAAAAATAACCTATAAAAATATCGCGCATCGAAATTCACAACGAGCGTAGCTCGTGGTTGCCGGATACGCCCAAGAAACCCGACCACGAGTGTCACTCGTGGTTTCAGTAGAAGGGGTTAATTATGCATTGACTATTTTTATATAATATATGTATATATATTATTTGAAATTCATCTATTTTTTAATGTATTTTTTATGTATAATGTTTATTTTCAAATTGAATGCCCCCTCCTGGGACGATTTCTGGATCCGCTACTGAAACTAATGAACACTGGTTAAGTTAAAAAGTACAATTTGGTTACAACGGAAATAAATATGACATTTTATTTTATTTCGTTATTTGTTATTGATGGTTTTTACTGTAAATATTGCAAATAAAAGTCTTAAAGGTATATAAATTGTTAATAAAACCTACATAATTGGATGGAAATATAAAAAATGTGTTTTTTTAATTAGAAAAAACTTGTATGTATGTATATGCAAGTGTATAAAAAACTTGACAAAATTACAAAGGCAATCAAACGATATATTACGGATATATTTTTCAAAAAGCAGTTTTTCTTTCAAGATTAATTAAAATAAATTAATTATTGTTATATTTCAATATAATATGTTGACTTTATTCGTGTGGCTACCGGGAACTGAGTGTCAGCATGAAACCTGCATTGAAAATTTATTCATTTGGGTCCGCAATATGTTCTAATAGTTGTCTAAGTGTGAACACAGAAATACACTTCCTTAGTGAAAATACTTTCACTATTACCACGAGAATAGTGGTTAGCAAGATAACACAAACTTACACCACGTCACCTTATATTGTTATTGATTTTATCTGGCGAATATTCCAAACTAAAGTCTGTAAAAACGGCCGAATTATACAATCATGCTATCTATATTGAAGTAATTATAATACCACGTATCATTGGCGAAAGAAAGACTTCGTTGCGGAGAGGTTTATCAATACGAAATAGTAAAAAATCGGAAAATTTCCAATCTGAATATCGCTAACCCAGAATTAAAATCCAATCAAAACTGAATGAAAATTCCAAGTGACTTATTGATCATGTGTTATCTCGTGAATTCACCAGCCACTGTGACGATTTTTTTTTGAATCTCCTGTTGATCCCCTGAATACTATTCACAGCGACGATCCGCAGTTTTCTGTAAAATAATTCAGCCCCGTGTTTTTAGCATGTGAGTAAAATCAACCCATCTAAATCATTTAATAAATATCATACAGATGTAATTATATAACATATTAATTTTAGAAACTCAATTTACTTGTCTAACTTTTCATCTCAGTGTGTTTAATTTATTGAAAATAAATAATAGATTGTACAAATTTGGACGCGGTCACATTAATTTGTTAGAATTAGCTTTGGTCGCTGGGTGGAGGGAGGTTAAATTAATTGCAAAATCATTCAGCATGACGACACAATCAATCTACGTCCATTTATCTAATAAACGTTTTTTGAATAACAAAAAATAAAATGTGGAGATATTAATCCACATTTTGTGTTTGCCGCTAACGCGCAAACTTGATTGATAAGGCAAAACGTATTTTTATTTTATATATTTTTTAAATATTCTTTGTCCTTCTTAGTGGAATATGTGTTAATTTTTTTATTATCAGAAAACGATCTTCTGATGATTATAGTTATTTTAAAATGGTAAAAATGTCAATTAACTTGTCACACAACAATGTATTTTTAATATTGATCAATTAATCGCTTCAGTACCGTAAGACCACTGGTGGCCGCTACATACGAACGGTGTAAATAACGTAAGGCCACTGAAGACCACGAATGTAACTTTAAAATATTAAACTAAATATATAATTGTATAAGTAAACTTTTAATATTTATGAATTCAGTCCTATTTTTTAAAACTATTCAAAAAATATTAAAAACATGCGGTAGGTATGTGAGTGAATGTTTTTTTAGCTTAAAACATCGCGATACTGAAAAGGTTAAAACAATATCATTCTATACAAAATTCAAAGAGAAAAAAGCATATTAACTGTTTGGCAAATCAATGAGATGTGAAATCTTCGTGCAGAACAATAAATGATACTTTTTAATATAAGGATACTATAGAAACAAAACAAAAATGATATAATAATAAAAACTTGTCATGGTTTATAAATGTTACATTGTTTTTTATCGATCCACAGATTTGTATTTAGAATCATGTGTTTTTGTAATGGTATGACGTTACCGATTGAGTATTATACCAACTATACAGCAAAACTAGTATCTTATAAGATAATGCAAAATGTCTTAAATGTAACGCCATTATTGAATATACAACTAGTATTTAATTTGTAATATATTCTGTATCTTGTTTAAAATAATTTACTGGCTACTTTTTACGTTTATTGATTTTTCTCTTGTCCATTCCTGTGTGTCAAAGTTTCCCGGGAAAATACTGAATCGGTGCATTTATTTCCCACTATCCTGTGAACCTAAAATACCGGAAAATGAGAAACCCTAGTGGTAACTGAGAAGACAGACATTTTAATTATAAATCAAGTGACAGTTTTAGGGTGTTCACTGTCAATTCTTGGTGGAAAGGCATTATATTTATAAAAACACAACATTCCTTTGTACTTTATTCCACTTTTTAATAGGTCAGGACCGGTTTCGCTCGTTGATTAATCTTTGATGATTTTTTAAATTATATGTTAGAGGTGTTTAACATTTAAATTTTGTGTAATTATAGAGTCACTTATACTGTAATTTGTAAATTTTCAATTGTTGTTTACACCTTTTTATTTTTGTTAGCACTGTTAAAAATTATTTTTCGTATCAGTTGACTACACTCGCAATGAGCGAAACCGGTCCTGACCTATTAAATAAAATGGAATAGAATACAAAAGAATATTGTATTTTTATTAATCAAGTAACAATTTCATAAATTCAAGCAAACTATGTAAATTATTATACATATGTCGAAGCGTAAGATAAGATGTTTACGGTTCCGGTTTTATAAAATAAACTTTTTTCAAGCATTAAAGATTACAGGCTGGTTTCAATAATATCTAATAATTCTTTATTTATGACAGTTATTGCGATGCTTTCGACACTTCGCTCTTAAAGGAAAATAGTTTTTATAGCGAAATATTAATTTTAGCGATGAAAGGTGTGTTTTATTGAAGATTTAACTTTATACAGATAGTTAACGTAAACCAAATCGCCGGCGATAAAAACATATTTATGAATTAGTTGTAAAAAATGTTGTTGTGTGCATTAAATAAATGACTTATTCGGTTTTATTTATATGTGGAAATTGCTCCAGCAGACAGTGAAGTTTTTATGGCGCAGTAAAACTATTTTATGGATGTTCCGCGATTGATGTTATGGCCACGATAAAAGCCAAAAGATGGAATTCATATTTTTAACTGAGGTTTGCTATAGAAACATTTTACAAAATTGCCTGGCACGTTTATACAATCGAGGGATGTTTTCTTTTGATTCTTTAAAAGCACCCCGATCAATAGCATACATTTTTTTATATCATATTATAATGGAATATGAAAATAATAAAGGCACTAAGTACCAAAAAAAATAATTGAGTATTCAGAAATGATTTCTGAAAAAAAAAAATCTTTATTATTATTATTTTCATTCATCTCCGTAGAGCATATTACCTCATATGGAGATGTCTTAACAGATTTTTTTCTACGAGAACTGTTTGTTACTCAGTCGCTTAACCTCTCTCTCCAAAGAGATTAGTAGTAGGGCTTATATAAAAACCTATTTTTGAAAATACTGGTTTTCGAATGTCAATATTGTTTTATTCGGTTTTCGAAGCTTTACAAAAAATAGATAATTCAATTAAAATAGCGAGAAAAAAATCATTTTTTTATATTGTTTATTTATATACATAATAATACACAACAAGAAATTATTTGGTGTTACTCCTCAGAAAATATTATTCAAGAAAACGCAAAGCGTCCACTGATCGTTTTGTAACAGGACAGTACTAGTGATTAACTTATCGCTCTCGCTAAGCCCATTGAAGGATTGGAAGGGTGGAAGGGAATTTTTAGACATCACAAACACACATGATTAATCGATTAATCAATCGAAAAAAATCTGTTCGTACTGGGAATCGAACCCGTGAGATCCGGCACCGAAGCCAACAACGTTAACCGCTGCGCCATAGGACCCGACGTTTCTTTTTACTTTATCTTGCCGATATTTCTTTATACTCATTTCTTAATTTTTTTTTTTGGTACTCTGTGCTTTATTTAATTTGAGACGTTATTATAAAAATACAACTGCAGTAAAAACTGCCATTTAGCTAACTATGAATCGTATCGGAATAATAAAATCTGTTAATTCAAACATACATAAATCGTCTTAATACACTATGCTTCACATTATTTGTAAATAAGCATTATTTTATATAAATTAAAATTTGGTAACATTGTTACTACACTTTTTGTGTTACAAATTGTGACATATGTTTCACCTCTTTAACATGCATCTTATCACAGGTTTTTTCCTATTCTACTGGAAGGGGGTAAGATACAAATATTGACACTTCTAATGACACAATTTGGAACACAGAAATTTGATAAAATATTTAACAAATTAAATTCATATTTTATTCAATAACAGCTGAGTATCTATCTGAGTATCTATCTGGTGATTACAAATTATACAATGAATATCTGTTCTTAAAAGAAAGATTATATTATCACAATCCGAAAAACTTTACACGTTTAAATATATCAATAATATATTATGTTTGAAATAAGATTTGTGATGTTTTTTAGTAATAAATTAATTTTATTTACATGCATATTTTTTTAGATAATAATATAAATATATTTTATTGTCATTTATTTAATAATAGTTAGTAAACAGCTTTTAAAAGGCGTCGTATAAGATTCAATAAAAAAAAGTGTATTAGAAATAAAACAGCAAATCTTGCTGCAGCGAATGTTTTTATTGATTTTTATTATCCGGTTTTATTAGTAATAATAAATAAAATTTTAATTACTCTGAAAATAATTTCGTAAACCCTACCATTTACCATCTACCACCGATCATAAGATATTTTTATAATATAAAACGCAAGGTAATTATTTTTAATAAGTTGCTATTTTCGCATTTTGATTGTAAGATAAACTCGTTTTTGTGTTTTTATTTCCTTGTTTAATGAGGGCTTTTAAAAATAAACCAGCGATTGACAAACCTTGCGGTTCGGAAAATCAGTTTTTTTTTAATAAAACAAAATATTAAACTAACATATTTCGTAATAATTGAATAAATATTATAGTTCTACGATAGTAGAAGTTTTATTAATTTTATTTGAAAATATGTAATATCAATTCTTATTCTGTATTTTAGCAGGCATGCACAAAATTTGCTTAATCCGATGGGAAAAAAAATAGCAGTGGCGAGCAGCTTGTCCTATTTAGGATTTTATTTAATAAAAGCTGCTCGCAACTGATAAATTTATTTCCAATGGGTTTGACCATTCCTAATTGATGCAACTCATTAGTTAATCATTTTGTAATCCTAAATGTCATTTGTAGTGTCATTATTGTTTGTTTGTTTTCTATCCTCCCTTCGTTGTTTCTCGTTTTTATTTTTATAATATATCATGTTAGAAAATTAAAATTAATATCATTCGTACTTAAACAAGCTTTGTGTAAGTAAGATTTTCTGAGGTTGCTTCTGAAAGAATCGAAACACGTGTCACAGTTAGTAGCACAATACATGGAATAATTTCAGATATTTTAAATTTATATATTAAAATGAACCTCCACAAACTTACCATCGAATCCATCGAAAGTAGTAATCATTGATTGCAGTTTGAAATCAACGTCAAGAAATTATAAAAAAAGAATTTCTTTTGCGGATAAATCCATCGATGAATAGCATGACCAGCTAGTTTGTCCTGTTATCTCGTCGTTTTGTGAGAAAGTTTCAATATTTATAACAATTAAAACGAACATTTTTTTAAAATTATGTAATAGCCGGTTCCCGGCAAGCGTTGCAATGCCACTCAAAGAAAGAAATTGTTTGTGTTTTAATTGTGTTTATTGAAGTGCATGTTTTCTTTTTCTGTATTTTTGTCGTTTGCTGCCGATTGTCTATCTATGGTACGACACACGCGCCACCTACTGTGAGTTAATTGTAGTATAACCTTCGCGCAAGTGCAAGCATACGTTGTGAAAATGAACTGTATGGAAGACATACCAACATTGATTTTTATATATAAAACCTACTATAATTTCATTTTACTATGCCTATAACCTTCCCGAAAGTGTAAGCAAACAGTTTGTCAAAATTAACTGTATGGCAGACATACAAACATTGATTGTTATATGTAAGACCTACTGTAAGTTAATTTTACTGTGCCTATAAACTTCCCGGAAATGCAAGCAAAAAGTTTGTCAAAGTTTTGTTGCAATCGGATAAGCGGTGTGGAAAAGCATAAAGTACAAACAAACAAACATTTATTTTGATATATTAGGTTAAACATTAGTTATTTATTGTTTTAAATATGTTTATACAGTTATTTCTTTACATATATAAATATTAATACAAATACAAATATTTTAATGATCCGTTCTGATCAATGTTAGACAAAAAAATGCCTATAACCTTCCCGGAAGTGCAAGCAAAAAGTTTGTTAAAGTTTGATTACAATCGGATGAGCGGTGTAGCAAAGCATAAAGTACGAGCAAACAAACATTCATTTTTATATATTAGAGCATCTAGTTTAAATAAGAATATCCAGTTTGTGAACCATTGATATATTATTATTTCTTGCGTAATTATTCAGCCCGACGACAGATTTAATGCTACCTGCTGTTGTATTGATTTTTATTAAACGCGAATTTGCTCTCATTTATTACTATTAGGTATTGAGTAGAAAGGAAATCATGAACTGTATACTAATCAATGCTGGCGAGTCGATATATTAAAATATATGCTGTAATCGTGCAAACGAAATGTCTTGTTATTTCAGTTATCTCTGCCATAAATATCTGGACTGATGTGAATTAATGTGACATAAAAATTGAGTGCAATTATTGCAAAATGGAAAATAAAAAGTCATTTTTAAATGAATATAAATGCCCATAATATGGAATTTACAAATAATTATGTATATAAAAGTTGTTAGCATTGATTGCATGGTTTGCAACAAATAAAACATATTTTTCATTAATTTTATTGAATTTTATTGAGTGAGTTCACATGATATAAATATTTTTGTTTTACTACATTATTTTATTACATACGTGATGCTTTATTTTGTGTACACAGTGGAACCTCTCATAATAAGTTTAATTCGTTCCAGAATCTTACTCGTTATGCGAAACAATTTTTCCCATATAAAACAATATAAAATACAATAATGCGTTCCATGCCGAAAATAAAATCAATTTTTATATTTTTAACGTTTATTAAAATAAAATTACACACTTATAAATTGTAAGTGTAACAACCTGGAATGCGATTTCGATTTGCAAAAAAATAATTAAAAAAATCGACTAGTTTATTAGTATGAATTTAAAATAAATTATTTTTTACTAGAAAGCTGTCTAGAGACATTCGTTTTTGACGCCTCTTCAAAATTTGGTCAAAATGTGACAGTATTGTCATTGAATACATTTGTAAAACGCATAGCCACCTCCTTATGTGATGCTTCTCAATGTATGATGCAACAGTTTCCCATGATTTAAACATTTCTCTTATTGCGCCAGAAGATTGTTGATCTGCTACTTCCTCCTTCCTCGCTAACAAACTCTCCTCCATAACTTCTTGCTGTGAAAAACAATGTAACTCCATAAGCTCTTCGGTGGTCAGCTCTTGACTGTGCTTTTCTACAACCTCATCAATATCGTTGTCATCCACCCATTCCCATGGTATTAGAGTGGACACTTACAGGTGAGTGATGTGAAGATGGTACTTTCTCTTTCTGCGTCACTCGTTATGCGAAATATCGCTCGTTAAGGGAGCATTTTTTACACCATCTGTTTTGCTCGTTATGCGAATTAATCTTTATAAGAGGTGCTCGTTATGAGAGGTTCCACTGTATTACTGTTTCGCTTTCGATTATATACGAAAACGTTGATAGATATATTGAAACTAAATAATCCATCTAGATCAGTGATATTTAAATGTTGCCCCGTATACCATAAACAGGTTCCCATGGAAGACACTTTTACACGCCCCGAAAAATTTTAAGTTGCACTGATCTAGAGATGATATCTAATTTTAACTAGTGCTTTAATATTACAAACAAATTTCGATAACACGAGTCTTTATTTAACGACCTTAGCAGCCTATCGATTAGTCAATACCCTTGTCACAATGTATTAAATTTGATACACGTTCTATCAAAAGGATGTAAGCTGCAAATGCCGAATTAGTATCTAAATTTAGCTTTTAAGTTTAAAAAGATTAGCGTGTGAAAATTGAAACTAAAAAATAGACAGAAAAAAAGGTTTTTTCTAGACAATTTATTTAATTAATATTAGATTACGTCAATTAAACACCAGTTTAGAAGTCTCCGTGCACTTCAAGGTTGTGTATAATTCAGAATTTACATATGGCCCAAAATAATCAAAACACGTTTTTTGCGCCTCCTGTAAAATTTTCTACGTGTGGATTACATCCTTTCCACAGTCGATATAAAATATGTAGAATTTAGGAGTAGAGGTTAGTGGCATCATAATGATACCTCCATTCAATGTCAGAGCGAATCAAATCGAAATGAAAACTTCAATTGGTGTCTCACGCGACACATCACATTACATTCCATTAAAATGTTATCTCGTTGTCTGTCTTCTTCCATTACTTTCTACCTCCTTTCTGTTTCTGCTTCCCTCCTCACATTATCCCATTCCCGACACCCGTGAACCTACCCCCGCCCCCACATTCCGACCGACTATGAACGACCGAGAGAAATTTATGGGTTGCTGGGAATCTCATTAAGCTCCTCTTTAGAGTTGTGAGTAGGGGTTCGGGGGCTGGCTGGGGTGGGTGGGGTGACGGGACGAGGTGGTATCTTCATAGAGTAAGTGCCGTCGGAAATATTTTACAACTTTCTAAAGATGCAACAAAGTTGAAAAGAAAACATGATTGAGTTTTAATTTATCGTCGGAAGACTCTTATTCATGTGACGTCATACTTGAAAAACTTTAAAGGGATATTAACTATAGTCATTTCAACTTTCAACGTTCGTAAATTGTATGCGATACCGAAATGTATAAGGTTTAACGTATTTTTAAGCAAATATTATGGTACTTAGAAAAATAAATTTAACGTATACAAAGACACAAAATTCTTCATAGATCAAAGCTTAAGAGTATGCTAAGCTAACAACCACGCCTATGCTTATTTTTTTTTTATAACGAGTCAAAGAAAAAGAATATATATATAAAAAGTAGGCAAGTTCGTTAAGTCATTCAATCAAAAACGACCAAAACTTAATCTAATAAGATGTTAAAATACTACAGCGAATAAATTGTTATGTGTAGAATTCTTTGAAATTAATAAAGACAAACGAGGGTGAGATTGCAGTGAATAATGTTTTAACTAGGGCAGGTGGCTTACTATTGTTAAAGTTATTTCCTATGGGATTCACCTTTTTCAACATAAGTAATTAATTTGTAATTAGTAGTATTATTGTGATAATTAAAATATTTGTTTGTATCTAATCTACACCCTATTTACAATATAAATAAATAGTACAGATGTCTATTTTGTAATGTTTAAGTTAACTATTATGATCAATGAATACTTAATAATTTCATAATCTTACGTAAGGCTGAAAATGCTAGTAATACAATCAGTGGAATACTTAAGTTATCAAATTTTATTTTATATTTATAAATATTTCATTATCAATTAATTTATTTGCATTTCGACTGGGGAAAGGAAAAAGGACGTAACCTACAGCTTTTTTTTCGATACTATCTACTATCAACAGTATGTAAGCTGCAAATGTCAAATCAGTATCTAAATTTAGCTTTTATGTTTGAAAAAAGATGAGCTTGTGAAAATTTAAACCAAGAAAAAAGACTGAAAGTTTTTCACAGACAATTTCTTTAATTAATATTAGATTATGTCAATTAAACACCAGTTTAGAAGTTTCCGTGCACTTAGAGGTTGTGTATATTTCACAATTTGCGTATAGCCCAAAATCATCACAACACGTTTTTTGTGCGTCCTGTAAAAATTTGCTATGTGTGAGTTACGTCCTTTTTCTTTTCTAGAGTCGATATGTAAATATTTTAATTATAAACAATTTAATGTCACTTAGGCATTTTTTGTATTCTTTTCATATTTTTGTTACTTATTGTCTGTTTGCCTTTATAGTTTTATTTGGTTTCATATAAATAGCCCTGTATTAATGTAAATTGTTAACAGTTGAAATGCCCGTGATGAGCGAAATCGCTCCTACTCATAATAAATAAATAGGAAAGTACATAGTACATAGTAGTTTAATAGTTATTACTGATATAGAGTTTGTACATACAAGTATGTAATCTGCTCTTTTGCGAGACGTAAACTAATGTTACTTTTAATCCACATGTAAAATACGATGTGGGGTTACTTACACTGCAGTGAAGTTAAGTAGAAAACAAACACTTTTTAAATAGTTTTAAATGAAACCGATTAATACAAACAAATTATCAATCTTCCATTCAATCTAGATAAAAATTAGACACTTATCAAAAATATTATTAAACACTTTCTGTGAATATCAATCAAAATTGATTTGAGCCCAACATATTAAAAATTGGTTTATGAGAGGCACTTTTATATTATTTTATATATTACCAAAAAGTTTACCTTTTTATCCACGTAAACATTACTTTCTAAAATCATAATTATAAATCTCATATGAACGTAAAACTCTTGTTGGTCTCTTCAATTTTACACATGTATTGCATAATAAAAATTAATATAACGTTGGGATGAAAATTATTAAGAACTCCACGATGAGAATTAAATTTAATATATATTTGCTTGTTATTTGTTAATATCGTTCTGAGTCGGCGGAATTTATTTCCAAGAAGTAATTATTTATAACGCGGGGATGGGATCTTTAAATTGAGTCTTAATATAATATGATTGAAATTCATAGAATAGAAAGATTATATATTTCATTTTTAATAAAGCTTATTCTGAACCTGTTTGTGATGTAAGATGAATTTGACATTTCCACCAGATAATTTACAGCCTTGTGTTTATTAAGCACTAAATAAATTTGAGAAATTAAAAAAAAATCTGTTCCGAAAAAATGTCCTGTCCTAAGCCCTATCCTTCTTTTCCCACTCACTTTGAATAAAAGTGAGGTTGAGCAACAGTTTTTGTACAAAAACGTCTGTTGAGGTACCACCATTAGGAGGCCATATGCTCCACATTGGGAGCAGACATGGATTTAAAAAAAAGTGTATTGTAAAGTTAGTTTTTCTTTGAATTTATTTACACATATCAAGTATGTTGCTGATACATTGTGTTTATTATTATTTTATTCTTCTGTTGCTTCCATTTTTTTTTTTAAATTATCATTATTGATTTAAGGCAATATCTAAAATTAAAATAAACGAGAGCTTGTTACGTATCAATGTATTATACATACTTTTACTTAAAATAAAATTTCTTGTATGACGGGTTAATATAAGAAACGTCTCCACTTTTTCTCCCCCGAATGTGATCTAATTACCTTCAGAGAAATGCTTTCGATATAATTTTGATCAAATTACTGAAATAAAACGAAGCCTGTACCCCGATGATGATACAGAGAAACGATAGAGGGGGAAGATGCTTCTTTTGATGTCACAAAATTTACTTAGAGAGCGAGTCTACCCGGAAGATCCTTGAAAAATCATCCAAATTAGAATAAATTTCTGTATCATTTGTATCAATTTATTAATTTATTTGTACGTTTAAGTGGCTTTCAAAATAAATTGATTGTTATAGCAATCGCTATGCAAAATAAATTGATACGGCACATCAAATGTTTTATTTTATTTGAATAGGCTATATTAAAATAATTAAAGTAATAACGTAGATAATATATATATTTCCAAATGGCGTACATTTATTAATATTTATATATAATTATTATATTAAACCAATAAAGAAAGAATATTTACTGTTTATTATTTTTATAACTGATAATTATTTGAGTGTCTTATTGTCAAAACCTACCTAATTCCGCAAACCAAAATGTTGGAAAAGTGAAAAAAAACTTCTGTGGACGTATTAATGAATAAAAATACTATTATTTTAAATAAATATATAAATAATAGCTCTATACTAGCTGGGATTTTAATGAGAAAGCAATATTTTAAATTTAAAGTTATTCGTTGTTTTAAAATGTACCTAGATAGGTTTTGCAACTCAACATGGGATTTTAGTAGGTTTTGAAAGTCAATCATAAAGATTTAAGTTGTTTTGAAGGCAAATGAAGTGCTTCGAAATACAATTTATACAATGGGAAGATGTAATATTGACAGAACATTAAATTTCTTTCTATGGTCCTAATTGGACGAAAAAACAACATGACGATTTTTATCTCTCGTGTCATTGGCTGTATAGATAGATATGAACATATTTTAAAACTGAATTATTTTGGATTTGAGAGGGTTTTGAAATTAAACACGTTTTCTCTGTATTTATAAAGGTTTTGAAAGTGAACAATTGTTTATTGTGTAGATATGGAAATAGAGTACAGTTTGACAAGACTTGAAAAAAACCAAAAATGATTGTTGGGTAGGTTTCGAAAGTAAGGTCATCATTTCACAAATATAAAATCACCGAATAATTGCTTAAAATATGAACAAAAATCAATGATACATAAAAAAAAACATTCGGTAAAATTCAGTTAACTTATTAATGAAAACGTGCATTATTTAATGCATATTTATTAAGTGACATTAAAGATGCATTAACAATATATTTTTAATACGGTTGACATAAAAACAAAGACTTTTCAATATTATTCTAATTCAATAGCAAAAGCTAACAAAAAGCTCAATTTATTCAAGAAACCCATTACCTACTCACTTACGTAATATTATGACAAATAATACTATTAGTAGAAGAAGCCTATGTTAAACATTGTTTTGTGTTAATGTTTATTTTTCTCTTCACATGTCGTTTATTCTCGTTACGAGGGGATGTTGAACAATATATATAATATATACCTACCCCGTGATTGACAAGTGTTTTCACAATTCGAAGACTCGTGTAAACATGCCATTTGAGACTACTCCTTATTTTGCGAACTTCATTATAATATCAGACTTGTATTATTATTTGATGTTCGTATTTCTAAGCAATTTGTTTGTTAAAGTTGATAGCTCTATCACTTCAAGCCGAATATAAATAATAGATTACCTAATTTGAAAAAATGCAATAATAGGAATAGTTTTTCACAATAATGTAAGAAATATTGGGTGTTGAAAAGATAACTGGTTTCATTTGTACATATGTATATACATACATGCCTGAGATTCTTTAAACAAATTAGTAAACAATCACTTATATTAATAAAAACACAATATGTACTCCTTTTCTCGGGTCTCGCGCGAACTCCTTGTTAATTTAAGAGAACACAATATTCTCAGATCAAATGGGTACAATTTCTGACTTATAATATTATCTAGGACAGCTTCAGTATACACAGTAGTACATTTTTTGCCATTTAAATTGATAACTTTACGGTAAATCGCACAATGCTACATATTATAAGTGTATTATATAAGTAACACTCGATTGATTATTTAAGTATTGCATATAATTCCATAGGAGTGATAAAAAACTTACTGCTTCCTAGAACACTGAGAATTGCTTTGATATAAAGCGAGCCCCTTGTTAAGTTGAGTTCTGCGGTTATGTAAATGTAAAAAATATGATTATTTAACTTTAGAAAAATCCAATTTTATAATACAAACATAATAAATAACAAACGTATGATATTTTGTATTGATTTCGAAAGTTGCAATGAATGTTGCAAAATGGTGGTTGAACTTTTTTTGAATTTCTACAACAATACGATAATTATGTTTCCAATAGTGCATACTGCATACCCAAGAGAAATAAATTGTTATTCAAAGAATAAGTAATAAATAACTCGAGTCATAAATTCATAAACAAGAGGCGTGTTATTTCAGTACTGATCTTGAAAAAATACTTTTTTAAGTGTTCCACGAAAAAAGAAAATTAAATAACTCATGCAGCGGATGGAGTTAGTCATTGTTTGAAAAGAAATAAAAATTATTATCGTAAACATGTTGAGAAAATCTTTAAGTGCAAGATGCTGTGTTAAAAAAAATCAAACTACAATAAAAATCGAAATGTTTTTTTAACATGATTATTTCCAAATAAAAAATCCAATACACAGTATGGAATTATTTATTTTAATAATCTTTACAACCAGTTTTTAAACTTCGAAATAAAGCACTGTCTGAGCATGTTTAAATATATTTGATTTATTGATTTGGCATTTACTTGGTAGAACTCCATTTTCATAGGGTAAAATATCAAGGTATTTCAGCTTACGCCATCGTCAGAACTATGCTTTAAACGTACATTTACTCAGCTATATATACTGTCTAAGAAGAGATACACAATGCATCATATTATTCACTCTAACATACTAATTCGAATTCTAATTACAATATTGCACTTATTAAATGTGATTTTAGTGTTACAAAGAAAGATAAGCAGTCTGGGTTTTTAAAAACATTAATTAGAATAATTTAAACTGATATTTATTATTAATTATGCTACATTAAATTTATTAACTATGGCTTTAGTGTTTTGAAAAATAATAAGCCATGTGGGATTTTCCACAGGTAAATTAGGAAAAATTATATTGATATTTATTATTAATTACATTAAGGGTTTTAACAACGGCGATGGATTAATAATGGTTTGCTCATTTAAGATGTTTTGTTTATGTCTGGTAATTTCAAGTTGTTCTAGTAAATTTAGTTTTTGACCCTTATGACAAAGATGCAGAACGGTTGGCACTAAACTTAAACTAATGTCATGAGACTCGGTCAAAAAATGATTTGCAAATTGTGAGTCTGATTTTGTATTTTTAAAAGATCTTATGTGTTCTTTAACACGTGTTGATATGCTTCTACCTGACTGTCCTATGTAATTCGCATTACACGATCCACATGACATTTTATATATTCCGCTTCTGTCGAGGTTGTTGATTTTATCTTTACTGTTTTTAAGCTGCATTCCTAAATTATTATTAACCTTAAATGCTACGTTAACCGAATGTTTAATTTCATTGTGGATTTTTTCGCTAATTCTTCCTAGGTAGTTTTAAAGAAGCTGTTCTCTTGTATAACGTTAGGGTAAATAAGTTCCCTTGATAGTTTTAATTGTTTCTTATGTAGTAAATTTTGAATCACCGTTGCCTTATACCCGTTATTGATCGCAATATGTATGATAGTCTTAAGTTCATTTTGGTAATCTAAATTATTCATTGGTATTGATTACCTTTAACTTTTTTTTTAAACTGTAGAACTGAAATACCTTGATATTTTACCCTATTAAATATATTTAAAGTGAAAATACAAAGTGATTTTTTGCAGATCGGAATTTTACTTTCAAATTACATTTCGACTGTAGAAAGGAAAAAGAACGTTACCCACAGTTTTTTTAAAACTAGCTTTTTTCGATAATCACAACAAACTTGATACACGTTCTATCAAAAGGATGTAAGCTGCAAATGTCGAATTAGTATCTAAATTTAGCTTTTAAGTTTGATAAAAGATGAGCTTGTGAAAATTGAAACCAAGAAAAAAGACAGAAAAAAAAGTTTTTACCAGACAATTTCTTTATTTAATATTAGATTATGTCAATTAAATATGTACCAGCTTAGAAGTCTCAGTGCACTTCAAGGTTGTGTTTATTTCATAATTTGCATATGGCCCAAAATCATCAATACACGTTTTTTGTGCCTACTGTAAAATTTGCTATGTGTGGGTTACGTCATTTTTCCTTTCCAAAGTCGATATGTATATACTTTACCCACTCATATATGTAGTAAACAATTAGATTTTTCTTCAAAAGAGAGCTTGGTTGTTATTTGGTTATCTTATAAAGTAGCACTGATTTAATGTGGACATTAACCAATAAAATTGTAGCCGTAAAAAAGACTTTTTAATAGATCCATCAGAGAAAACTAAATTAAATTTATTAAGACAAGAGATTACATTCTTATCGCCATAAATTCACAACACGTGGCGTACTCATATAAAAAGAAAGCTGCTTGAAGGGGTCACAGACATCAATCATAGAATTGAAAAAAATACTTCGAAGTTATTAATAAAAGTAATTAATATGATAATATCCATAATAAATCTCAATAAAATTTAAGATATTATTAATGAACCGTTGGATATTTTAAATAACTTAACCTTTTCAATGCCAAACGTTCATTGACTGGTGATAAATGGTGTGTCTCGCACACGAGTGTCAAACTAAAATAGTAAAATTTGAATTATTACGTAGTGAGAAATTTCATTCTTCAGGATTGAGTTCGCTTCTAAGTGTGACCATTATCTGTTGTTTTGGATTCTAAGGCATTTTAATTTGTATCACATGGTAATGTACATAAAAAAAACAAGTCACAACGCACAGTAAACAAGGATAAATAAATTGATGATTAGTTTGGTAACGAAACCGTTTTTACTAGATATTTATTAATTAAGTTACTTTTAATACAATCGTTCGATTACATTATAAGGCTCGAGTGTCTAATATAATCAAAGACGTTTAACCCGTTAATTAGCTAGAAAAAAAAACGTTTTTTGTTCTGTAAGCTAGCAATTTTCTAAAAACTAATAAAAGAAAACTTAATATTCATTTTGTGAGTCCTTAAGAGATGTCGGACCCTTTTTCAATGATGCAAACTCTAAAAAATATTTATTGACGTCGTAATAATGACAACACACTGGTGGGTAGCGTGTGTGGTTAGTAGGTATGCGACACACCGGAGGGTCGTTAGCTTTAGAGTGGTTAAATACATATAGATGATGCAATAGGGCTTCTTATTACGCAATCATTAAATTGTTCGTTATTGTAGTATCTATTACTTATATTTATAGTTGAAATTCCTTTTTCATGATAGAAAATTATATATGAACCCCTAAAAGGGAAGTGAGTCAGTCAAGTGGTATCATATTCTACAAGTTTTAAAGTATCGTAAAAGTGACCAAAGTATAGTATATGCTAAAATAGTGTTTTCGTACTACAAAAAAAAAATATGTAATCCACAAAAACACTAAATAAATACGAGATTGTACTTAAAAGTTATTTTTTTTTTTTAAGTATTTTGCTATTTGGCAAACTCCACTTCGCAAACGCTCAAAGTAAAATTGAAGTCGTTCAAATTATGTACAATCACACAAGTTTCGTCACTTACGACCCGGGTTTCGCCTTTCGGTATCTTCAGGCGTTCAAGTGCACGAATGAACTTGAACTGACGCTTAGTAAATGAATGTATCGTTTTTATATAATAAATAAATGTATCACAAAGTTTAAGACCGTTGCTGGCGAAAAGGATTAACCCATTGGAATGCCTTCAGATTTGAATGGTGAGTACTTTTAAGAATTGTTTATTTTTGTTTGTTGGAAAAAATATGATTATATTTACTCACATATAGGGTATAAGCCTTTTCGCCATAATGTTTGCCCAATGCATGCATAGCGGATGATATACCCGTTAAATAATCTGATAACGACACATAAATCGATGTCCATACGTTGGCAACACGTAACCGACATTTTTTCATAAAATGAGTTATGTATATCATTTTATTATTTTTCAAGCTCTATTAAAATATTGACATCTCGTTATTTGCAAAAAATATTTTTCATTGAAATTGTTCTTAAATTGAAAACACGAAACAGAAAAAAGGCCCACCAAACTACCAGAAGATAGTAGAAGAGCTACATTGTTTTCCTATTATTTCAAAATAGGTGAGAAAAAATTCCAACTTGTTGACTGCAACATTTTGTATTGTAGAATGGACAATCCGTAACTGTTTATATATAAATGTATTTTTCTGTTATTATATGGATGAAGTTAAAACAGGTGCATTGAATTGATCAAAACACTTGAATTGTTTCCTCGTATCATCGTTAAATAAGAAACAATATTAAAATTATTAACTCGTATCAAACATTCTTGTTAATAAAAAGTTTATTTAATTAATATTGTGTCAACAGATTATTTTAAATATACATAATAATTATTTTAATCCAAAGTGTCTTTCATTTTCATTGATTTCGCAATACTTATTTATTTATACAGTTTTTTGGCTCTCCTGTAAAATTGAACAAATGTCGGTTACGTGTTGTCAACGTATGGCCATTTAAATACTTGTTTGTATGAATTAATAAATAATTTATGTACCATTATATGCAATTAGAGATATTAATGTATTTTCCAATGCATCATTTATGACCAGTGACTTATTCAAACTCAAACTATTTGACATGACAGTTATGTAAAATAAATTATTTGATGTGGGAATGTAGTTATAATTAATCACTTTGCATTGAAATGAAAAACAAAAGCTTGAATATGAAAATGCAACTAATCCAGAATGTTCTATTCTCTGTATTCCATAACACTTAATATACGTCAGCTGTGTAGAAAGTTGTGTCATACAACGTGTGCATGTGACCCTACTCTCCGGGCGCATGCTGTTCTGCACACGAAAGTGCCTACAAGCACGTTCTAAGTAGCTTTTTAATCACCGCAAAAGTTTAATTGCGTTTACAAGGGTTAAACTTTTGGATTTCAAAGCTGCAAAGAGCGAGAGGGACGCAGTCTTTCAGCGGAGAGAGATGGAGCTATGAGTAACTTTAACCCTCATAAATTCAATTGTATAAGCATTTTAAGTTAATAATAAAACATTTCTTTTATTATTTTGTTTTTAATAGCTAGACGACTTTGACTGATTTTATGTTTTCTTTTTCGTCAAGATACTTAATTATACTCCATTAACACCTCCATGCCCATGATGCAATTGTAAATAGTTGAGCCATTAAATCATTCAATATTTCTCTTAATAGTGTCAATAAGTATTTATCATTTTAGGTATTCTAGCATATATATATTTTAAAAATTATATTTTAGTTTCTAACTTAGGTTTAAATACTGTCAATAAACAGTGAAACTGAGATGCCATCATGGCAGGGAACGTGATTTTTTAGGATGGCATGTTACGGGTTAATAATATAATATTTCTATATTCCTTTCTTTTTAAAAAATAAATAATGAATATGTGCACTCCAAGTGGAATCGACATTAATAGTAATTTTCTATGAAAACTGCTTGTTACTCAGTTGCTTAACCTCACTTTCGAATAGAGAAGGGATATAAGGATAAGACCAAGGCATGAATATTTGTTAGCAATGGCGGCTTTGGAGGCTTTAGGCGAAATAAATTTTGGAGGCAACGTTTTTTGAATGACATAAAAGTGCTGCAAAACCCTTCGTAGAACAATACTGAATATTGAAAACTGAAATTAAAATATAAGGTTTTATATAGTTTATGTTGTTTTTGAGGCCCCTAAGATTTGGAGGCCCCAAGCGCGCGCCTCTTGCGCTTATGGGGTAATCCGCCACTGTTTGTTAGCTAATCGCTCTCGCTAAGGTATCTACGCTATAGTTACAACACAAGATTGTGTTGTCAATTAATATGTCAAAAAAAAAATCCGTGATATATTCTGTAATCCTATCACGAAAATGGCTTACAAAATAATGTGAATAACGGGTTACGAGATTCAAGAAGAAATTGGGGCAATCTGAAAAAGTTATACACAAGCAGATTAAACTATAGGTTAGCAGAAAATGTGTATTGAAATATCCAATGAATTTCAGTGGTCTTTTATTTCGCCATATTCTATCGACTGGTAAAAAAATAATTAGAAACTTGACATATTAAAAATATATTATAGTCCTATCTCAGAATCGATCTAGAAGTAAAAGTCAATAAGAAAATAAAGGAAACAACAGATGGAGCTTAAAAAAATCACCTTCTTCGTCACATGGCTGATGCTATAAGACTATGATAGTGATAACGAGGAGCAAGCATTTATTGAATAATTTTCTACTAATCTAGAAATCTTAATTTTTTATTGAATCTTTTGACACCTTATTTTATTATTACAAAAATCAGATAAGAAAAGAAATTCTAGTATATGTTTGACTTGGGAAACAAAGTCGACAGTTTTCATAATCTTGAAATATATTTTTTAGATAAAACTTGTTAAATATTCTTATTAATGCAATCTTGCTATTTTAATACATTTTTCGTTTTTTTTGTAAAACGCTTTTAATAACTGCCGCGTTTCCTATACAGGAGTGTGTAAACTGCCACTTTTGTTGTAAACATGATTTCAATTTTTCAAAAATGTATTAACTCTTCCTCAAAAAATGTTTTACAAAATCGATACAACATGAAGACTGCACTTATTGATTCCAAGGCCCAAAGATTACAAAATATTATCATATTTTATCGAAGGAAGTTATGAGAAAGGCTTAATAAATTTTGCCTACGATTTAAAGATGGCTTTTAATCTACCCCGTTCAACATAAAGCGTTTTAAGATATTTTTTCATTGGAAATTAGAAATGTATTTAAAATAATAGAAAGTTAAATTAAAAAAAAGGAAAAGAAAGACAACTAGTGGTTAAATAACCCACAACGAAACTGATTTATCTTGAACCTGAACCATCTAATTAACTTAAGAATATAATTGGTCTATTGAGAAACAATAGGACGTTCCCCCCTTTAAAAATATTTTTAAAAACTACATATATTATGTGTAATCAACTACATTTTGACATTCCGTTCAAATGTGTTCCGTGTGTGTGATTGTTTGTTCGTATTTTATGCGTTACCACACCGCTCATCCGATTGCAATACAACTTAGACAAACTTTTTCCTTGCTCTTGGCCCGGCCCAAGCTAAGGTTATAGGGATATTAAAATTAGCTTACAGTAGGTCTTATATGTAAAAATCAATGTTTGTATGTCTGCCATACCGTTCATGCAACTTAAGCGAAGGTTATAGCGTTATAGGCGTAGTACAATTAAATTACACTAGGTGACGCGTGTGTCATACCATAGAAAATCGGCAGCAAACGTAAAACGTCAAACAGGCAGAAAAAAATCGCGCACTTCAATAAACACAATTAGAACAGAAACACTTTCTATCTTTGAGTGGCATTGCAACACTTGCCGAGAACCGGCTAGTTTTGTTTTGTTTAATACACTTTAGAATATCGGATGTTGTATGGATTTAGTGAGGAAAAAAAAGACAGAGATGATACAATTTTCAAAAGGATGTCTATAAAAGAAAAGTAAAGTGAAATTTCACAACAATTAAACGGTGCAACATTCAGAATTTATTCCGAAGATATTTCGAGTTAACACTTAATTTAGATTTAAGCAGGTAACATTTTTTAAAAAAAAATTGGTCTGATATCTTATGTACAAACCAGTTCGCAGAATTATTTCAGTCAGTGTTATAAATGTGTTTAGATTGTTAGTTGTTAAAGTGAAAGCTACGTTAAGTCAACACATATTTTTAATTGGTAATTAAAATTTATCAAAACCATATTTTTGGTGCTGATTAATGTTTAAATATTTACTAACAATAAAACAATACCGGCTTTCATAAACAAAACAAGGAAAAATGAAGGATCTTATTAAAAAAATGTAGAACTAAATACGTAGCTATTTTTTACTTTATTAAAATGGAGTTCTACCAACTACATGTCAATTCAATCAATAGCAAGGTGTTAATATAGATTGCCGATTATGTCAAAATTTTCTAATTCTTTTTTTTAAGCTGAAAATCGACAATTATGAAAAGAAAATTAATTATTCAAAACATCTTTGAAGATTTTTCACCTATAATAGAAGTATATTCAGTCTGAAAAAGCGAGTTAGCTAGTTACACAATGAGTGGAATAAGAAAGCCATTAATTTAAATTTTATATTAAAAATGAACTTACCCAGTGTTTGAGATCGAGTCTTTGTAAAATATGCAATGTGTATATGTATGTATATGTAATTAAGGTGACCAAGTTTTGAAAATATCAAAAGAGGACAAAACACTTTTGGATTTCCCCAAATAATCAGCGTGAGACCTTCTTTTTTAGCTCTTCCAGGGATTTCAAATCTTATATCCCAGAAATTTGCGGATTTCCCCAAATAACCAGCGTGGGACCTTTTTTTTAGGTCTTCCGAGGATTTCAAATCGAGAAAATAATTGAAATTTGATTAAAGGAGGACAATTTTTCCCAGATGAGGACAAAGGAGGACACAATTTTTAAGTAGGAGTCTTATCACCTTATTTTATCGTATTGTATAAAGATATGAAGAACTTTGTATGGAATAGTACTAGGTATGTAAAGAATTTATCAAATTTTCTTAATATTATATCAATTATATTATTATATTATATCATATCTAATAATTATAATATATTAGGACACAATTTTTGAGGAGGACAAACATTCCAAAATGAATTAACGAGTGTTTAGTGTGATAACGGCGAAATGAAATTTCAATCTTGTAATGCACTTAAATCTCCCCTATTTAAGGGCTCACTGTTTTGTAAATACTGACTTTCACAAAAATAATGTATTTACTGGGGTATTTTAGAAGAAAAATACTTCCTTATTTCACCCTTTAAAATATTACGTCGCAACCCTTCTAAGTCTTTTAAGTTCGGATGAATAGGGAAATACGATGAATACGAAAAAAAAACACTCAGGCAAATGAAAATGAAAATTTATTATACTGATGTATATATTATTTAGTGTATTGCTTGATATATATATATATATATATATTATCATACTCTTTCGGTAAAAAAATGTTTTAAAAAAGTATTTTCCTCATCAGATGTCTTTCTAAAATGTCAACACACCTAGCAATAGCATTAAGTGAAAGAACAATCACTATTCAATAAAATATTAATGGTTTATTTAATATTTTAATCGTCATAACACTCATCAGTGGCGGTTCCTGAACTAAAATCTTGGGTGGGCTGGAGGAAAGCTTAGCATTGTATACTATTTACGAAATTGTGTGTTTATCCACTTCACCTTATACATTAATCTACAAGCAAATTAACAAATATTACGATACTACTGCAAAGCATAAATTAGTATATAATAAAATCAATGCTAATGTAAGTAATAAATAATAGAATAATAATACTAGACCCTTAGATTCGTCTCTCTCAAAGTGAAATAACCAGTAAACAACGCCATACAGAGCTGTCACATATTAATTCTATGGCCGTCACTGAGAGACAATATCTGTAACTTTTATACGATACAACGATATTGGTATTTGTGTTTGAATGTATGGGCCATGGGCTGATTCGATTTAGCCCGTAACATATGACAGTAGCTTGATACTTTAAATCACAGTCGTGTGCGTTTAGATGACGTTTCCGTAAATACAAATACAAAAAAAATCTAATTGTGCTTGATTGCGCCCAAGTGTAAAGAAAGAACTCGGGCTTTAAAAGATTTAGCCCCCGAGTCGTTAATACGTAGGTGTTGCCAGACTGACGTCACGTTGCCTGTTCTCTATGAAGTATTTATAGGGTTATTGTTTTTTTTATGCCGGCTCGGCTTAAAATTGTAATAATACAAAACACAATCGAGAATATTATTGCAGGTATACATAGCATTGTCTTATATTGACAGAGGAAAATCAAAACAAAGATATTGTGTTAATTTGGGAAAGGTTAGTCACGCTTATAAATGTATTTATTTTGATCAGTGGCCGAATTGCTGTTCATTTTTATTTAGCCATCATTAGTTTTGGGTGAAAAATGCAGGTCGGGCTTAGCCCACCTAGCTCAGTACCTAGAACTGCCACTGACAATCATGTACACAAAAACACACCGTTAGTAGTTTCATTTCCTAAATAACAAGTAACCGACTGCCAAAAGAACATTTATCAATTTGAACGAACATAGGACAAGAGAGAGGTGTTCTACATATTATAATATGAACATTATTTATTTCAGGATTTTTTGCTTCTTGAAAAAAAAAGTTTTTATCGAAAATTTATACCGACCTTGCTATCGCAACAGTAGGAAATCAATAAATTGTAGACATATCATATATTTAAACATAAATTAACTTCACTAATATTTTTTATTCCGGATAGATATTTTGGGTGACCCACTTTAATTACCATTTTAAACACGTATATTATATGAAACTAGAATCGTTAGCATGTTGTGAGCTTTCATAAGTTTTGTCACTAACGATCTGGGTTTCATCCGTGCATGTGAATACCTAAAGATGCTGAACAGCAAAACACGGGTCTTTAGTGACAAATCTTACTGTCGTTTTCACTTTTTTAACGATTCAAATTTCATTCAGCAACTAAAATAAGTTAAATTTTGTTTTATTTTTTTTAATTCATGTCCGCTCCCAATGTGGAGCATATAGCCTCCTAATGAAGGTATCTCAACATAAGTTTTTTTCTACGACAACTGTTTTTACTCAATCGCTCATTCTCACTTTTATTCAAAGTGAGCAGTAGGGAAAGAAGTATAAGGCTAGAACAGGTTAACTTATAGCTGCTATACCCAGTAATTAAAGGATCAGAAGGATGGGAGCAGAAGAAATAATGTGAATTGACATCACAAACACCCCGTCTTCGATGACAACTTTGAATTGAATAATTCTCAAATTCACTGTGATCTTACCGGGAATCGAGCCCAGACCTCCGTGATCGGTTGAGCAAGCTCTTACCAACTGGGCCACAGCAGGCGACTAATCTTATATATAATTTAAATTAATTAACAAGGTTATTGTTATACATACTTTATAATATATACGGTTCTGCTTGTGTAGGTATAATATAATATGGGTTTAATATTTTGCTTATAATTAAAATAAACGAAACAACATTAATTCTATACTTAGGTAAAAAGTGGGAGTTCTCGTGTTTTAAAAGGCACTGTTAAATAAGATTTATAAAACTTAAAGTTATTTGTTTACATATTTTACTGGACTCTTTTTGCTTTTCAGTAAAAAAAATCCAAATAAATAAAATGGGTAGGTTCTCGCTAATAATAAGCGTACACCAACCAGTAAATAATTTAAAATTTGTGCAAAACAATATTGTACAGTGGAACCCCCAATTACACTACCCCGAATTACGCGATGGCTTGAAATATTCACCGCAAATCCCCCAATTGCACTGTTGCATTCCATTGTCGTTGCTACGAGACGGTCGTCTGTGCGGCGCATACAGTCAAATGTTGGCTATCGTCTGTGTATTCAACACGTGACAGAATATACACGTATAGCCGGGTGACTGTCTATGTGTTGGATTTTGGAGCGCTTTGCATTTTATCACTCAGTAACTAAATATTTCGTCCATGTTTTGTTTTTTGTTTTTAAGGGAAATTTTAGTTTTGCATTTTTCGCGGAAAAAACCAAATCCCTAATTTTTATTGAGATTCACTCCCCCAATTACACACACAACGAAAATAGGTATAATATTTCTAGGAAATCTGCAAAAAATATATGAATTGTACATTTGTAAGGTTATATATAAGGCGAGCGTTTGATCAAAACTTGATTTTGATTGATCGCTTTAGTGATAGGTAAATATAATTACGCTAGGAACAGTTTACTGTGCGGTAAACCAGCTTTTAACACAATCCGTCCCGGCCATAAAACATCAATTAAATAATTGGTATAATACAATATTAAATTGTGTGAAATTTTGTAATTTGAGTGTAAGAGTAGGTTTTTATAAAAAGTAAAAAGACTATTATAAAAACACCGAAATAAAAAAATAATTACCAAATTAAACTTTGTAACTTGGCTTTATTCCATTGGTGTGAAATACCGTTAACTATTAAATAAATTCAATGATCGACTCCAGCTTAAAGATCTAGCTGATGGTTGGGGAACCTTTTAATTTCTAAATGCCACATTCATTTATCTGATTCAACATAACGCCGCAGTAAAGAAAACGTTGACACCCCTCCTCTTTTTTTCGACTGTCGAACTAATAATTGGTTGATTACGCTTTTTTTCCAAATGTTTGCGTATAATTTTTTGATCAAAATTAATATTTTGATTACGTCAAAAAGCCGCATCAGAGTATCCAAGAGGTCGCAGGTTTCCCTCCACTGAGCTAGCTGTTTCTTTTAAACTCTCAAATCGCGAATACTATTAAGACACATAATTTTACACGAGCTACATTCTTCTAGGCTCTTGAACCACTCTATGGCGACATGTAAACAGAGAAGTGTTAAAATATGTTGGACCAATATTCTCCTCCTCACAAATATCTATTTTGTTTCCTTGATTTTGTTCCACTGAAACAGATATTAATTTATTGTCTTCACATAATTCAATATTAAGAATCCAGGATCATTCGCATCGCAAAATAGACGCACGGTGATATCTTCTTCATCAAATTCTGCACACGCTTGAAGTTGTGTTATTGTTCCCTTGACGTCTTCTATATCACTTTTTTCTGCGTTACTGGATCTTACTAATAGTAAATGTAATCATCTGAAGAGTTTAAAATCTCTGATTTCATTTTTTCTTACAGCAGCTGATAACGGTTTCTTCACTATTTTCGTCTGCTAACAATAATTGTTGCTAAAAACACATTTTTTGACGATTTTGGGCCAAAGGCAAATTATGAAATATACACAACCTTAAAGTGAACGAAGACTGTTAAAACTTTTGTGCTGTTTGCAATTGACTTAATCATTTACGAATTTCATAAATTGTTAAAGAAAAACCTTTTTCTTGGTCGCAATTTTAATAGGCTCTTTTTTTCTAACTAAATTTAGATATTAATCGGCATTTTTCGTTCAGATCATTTTTAAAAGAACGTGTATCAACTAGTATACAAATGTCTTGAAAAAAACTTTGGGTTACCTCTTCTTACCTTTCCATAGTCGATATTTTAATCCATGTCGGCTTCAAATGTGTAGGATATGGCTTCCTAATGGAGGTATCTCAATAGAAATTTTGCAACGAGAACTGCTTATTACTCAGTATATGATTAGGACAGGACTCGTGATAAGCGAATTGCTCTCATTACGCCCTATTATTTTAAGATTGGAAGGGTGGAATTTTTGGACATCACAAACATCCATACCTTCGAACAGAAATCGATAAACCGATTGAAAAATGCTGTTTGTACCGGTATCCGAACCCGTGAATCTGTACTAAAGCACGAGTTCTCAACCTATGGGTCGCCAACTTTTTTCGATTTTGGATTTGAACAACGATACTAAAACTACAGTCAACTAAAATTACCTTATTGAAAAAAAATCATTTTTTAATTGCATCGGGGCCGTAGGTCAAATGGCTTTTATAAAAAGGGGTCGCCACCCGAAAAAATTGGGAACCTATGTACTTAAGTGTCCTTCTTTGACATTTTCAAAACCTTGTCGCCTAAGTAGTCAATAATTCTTAATCGGGCACCTTAGGTAGTACAATGATATTGAATTCGTACTAAATTAAAGACTGAGCAGATGATTCTTAGAGACGATAGGAGATCTTTTATGAAAAAAGCACCGGGAAATTGACTTATTTTGAAAGCTTCTAACAAATAGTAAACTTACGAGGATAGATTATAAGTTGGCACGCGAGTTAAAAAGTTTAACACGATTTATAATTTAAAATTAAATCAGTTTATTTATAGAAGCAAAAGTATCGCATATTATGTAGTGTACGTAAACTTGTTTTTTATCACAGTGTGAAACCAGACAGTTTACAACTAAAGCAAAATAACAAACTTGATCTCTTTATAATATGTATGGGCTATAAAATATGTCATCGATAATTATTATTTGTAAGTTTTATGTGTATTGAATGTGTACAGGCACGTATTTTTTAATTTTTTATTAATGTTACATAAAATACCTCTAGATTAAATAATTTTAAATGTGTATAATAAAATAACACTATATTTTAGATCATAAATATCGTGATATTATAAATAAATTACAATACTGGATAGAGCCTATTACGACGATTTAAAAATGCGATTTGCATTTCCAATTAAAATTTATTGATAATTCTGTTTCACATGGTTTACGAAGCGAATCAACGGTTAGATGTAAGACCGACATTCGCGGGCATCAGAGTGTTAAATATGTATTGTGAATTTATTTGTGACCTCCATTTGTAAAATAATAGACAGCATAAAACTGATAAATTATTGTATAAAATGTCGGATTTCTTTTGCAATTATTTTGCAATCTATGTCAACTAAATGTGTAATTAATTATTAGATAGAATGTTCAGTAGATATTATTTTTGATAGAAAAGATATATTAATAATAAATAAACAATTTTTCGATGGATGTACGATTTTTTCACTCAATTTCAATCGACTTATGAATGCATTTGAATATTCAATATAATCTTCATTTTGGGCTTTGCCCAGAATTAGGAATACACCGCACAAACGGCCGTCTCGTAGCAACGACAATTGAATGCGACCGTTCAATTGGGAGATTTACAACGAATATTTCAACACAGCGCGTAATTTGGTGTAGTGTAATTGGGGGTTCCATTGTGTATATCTGGAGTATTTTGCATCATGAAAAGATATTTACCCGTAAAAATACCCTGTTTTCGGACGTGTGGGTACCTGGTTCCGGTTCTACACGGTTTAGAAGCCTTACGTGCATTATGGTTACAAAAAAGACGATACAGACGTTATAAAATAGGTTATATACACGTTAATTTAACACGAATAAGGCCTTGGAATTTTCCTGAGAAACTACTGTTCGAAATGCGTTGTTTTTATTCTATTTTTATGCGAATAAATCATAAAAACTAATGCGCTTCAAAAACGCGCAATCACGTATTTACGACAACGTCGGCAGTGTAAATCATCTATTTTTACCTTTATTGTATGTCAATTTTGTTGAATTGCTTCGATTGTTAAATGTATTGGCTGAGAAGAAATGATTGATGACTCGGATGATTTATTTGCCAGCGATGTGAACGTACTCTTGCGATGACAGCATTAAACTTCTGCTTTCAAGTTCTCGTACGCCATTACGACTTTTGTATTACTATATTATACATACTTAGAAGTGACTAGTGACTATAAATATATTCTTAATGTACCATAATAATGGTTAATGCTGTTCGTTTTCGGTATTATTTAGTAGTTCGATTGCCCATTTGAGTGGAAATCTACACTTTGTTATTTGCGCAGTTAAAGACTATGTATCAATAATCTACAGTGCTACCATATCAATGTAAAACAATTATATATACATTATTATCTCTATTTATTTATTGTTAGTATAAAAAAATATTTGAACGATGAAATTGAGTTGTAAGTAATATTGCCAGATTTCAAGTGAATCCGGGACATTTGTCCGATTTGCTGACTTTCGAATCCAAAAACCCGGAAATTTACCGGTTTGCCCAAAATTTTTTTAGCTCATTTTTGCTCGAATAGAAGTTAGACAATTTAGTACTCATCCGGGATACGGATAGCGGTTCCAATTCCGGGAAAATCCCGGTCAATCCTAGTTGTAAGCCAGTTTTATTCAGAATCTTAGTTAGCGATTACATCATAGCATTTTTCGATGAAAAAATCGCCTTTTTTTACAATTATTAATATTGCTTTGTAATTTCAAAGCATCAGAAATATTAGTAGAAGTTAGATACAGATAATAGTATACATACAACTACTTACTATCTTTGATCATAAACCGTAAAAGAAACAATGTAATTTATGACTATTTTAAAGTACAACACAACCCCTAAAGTTTAATTATCTCAAAACGAGTATTTTCATTTTTCCCACTATTCCTTTCAGATAATGATATATGAATGATACATAATGACCCGCAACAACTATTTCAAGAGTACCTACTCTACACCAGTAGTATCATTTAAACAAAATTCACTTCGCACTAATTCAATTAGTTTCTCAATCATCAAAAGAACACATCCAAACTCGTGTCAAGCAGGAATCTGTGCCAGTCACAACGGAGCGCAGCGTAGAGCATACGCAAGCTGCGTTACACGTACGCAAACTTCCAAGCAATACAAAAACTGCGCTGTCCTGCGTCCTCAATACAGTGGAACCCTCAATTACACTACCCCGAATTAAGCGCTGGCTTGAAATATTCTCCGCAAATCCCCCAATTGCACTGCCGCAGTCCATTGTCGTTGCTACGCGACGGTCGTCTGTGCGGCGCATAGAGTCAAATGTTAGCTATCGTCTGTGTATTCAACACGTGCCAGGCTATACACGTATTGCCGGGTGACTGCCTAAGTGTTACATTTTATCACTTAGTAACTAAATATTTCGTCCATATTTTTTTTGGCATAACTAAGGCCTTCTTAGTTTTGAATTTGTTGCGAAAAAAACAAAATTCCTAATTTTGTATGAGATTAACTCCCCCAATTACACTACCCCGAATTACACGGTCCCGACTTTAGTGTAAATGGGGGTTTTACTGTTAACGCTTGGCCTGATTAAAACGATGACCCAGCTATATTTATAAACAAATGTGGAAAGAATTTCTCTTAGATATTTTCGTATTTGTAAATAAATAGTTATTCAAGACAAAATTCCACATTTTTAAAACAAATCGTGACTTAAAATACTATAATAATAATGGTCAGCATAGAAGTGTTTCTTGTTCAGCGATGTTTATAAAACGAGATCAAAAAAATAAATAAAAAACGTTGTAGCAGTGCGTTGTTTTATTGAGTTTGTTCAACGTAAACATATTATTGTGAGCTAAGCCACAAACTACCCTGAAAGCGACCGCAACTCGTGCTCGTAAAGGGTCAACATGGAGATATGTGAGCGAATTGATGCAAACCATTAAATTTAATGTTAATCTAAATATATGCTTATATAACTCACCAATGTTTATTGCGGACACCACAAATCTCTCTGTCTTATAATTTTCACACTCTATTTTGTTTTGATTAATAATTTAAGATATGATTTTTAATACATTGACGTATGCTATATAACTGAAAATTACGACAGCATTTGAATATCAGCAGTTTCAAAAAAGCGAGACCGATTATATATCATTTATTGATGATTTTATTAATGTTTTTAAGATGCAGTGGAAACGGATGAATCAATTTTAATGTATTTAATGCTAAAAACACTTGTATTCTTATTCCACATGATTTATTTTTGAACAGGAGCGACTGTTCACGTAACCACAAATTGATATGTTTTATATTGTATTAACACTTTATAAGCGGGTGTTTTTTACTGATTAGCGCAAAAATATATTACATTCATAAAATCAACACAACTTTTCAAAGAAATCATGTGACATTTAATCATTAAAAATAAAATAAAAACATATCATAATTTCACTTTTCTAAACTGAATATAAAAACCTGTTATTAATTTAGTAGATAGCACTCCACTTGTTATCACTATGAAATATTCTGTATAAAAAATAGCATTAATCCATACCATACAATTATATAAATAATTATAGTATAAAATCCTCATTCCTACAAATTTACAATCACTGGAAGTGTGAAATCTGATGCCCTAAATATTCGAGAAACATGTGCGCCTTTTTTAAAAAAAATACCATGTGTGAACGAACATTCAGGGCATAATAAATTATGAGTTTTATTGCTTATTGTCGAAAAGCGTCATTTGCCGCGGTAGTTATTTTGAAGAAACCATTAAATTATTAGTCAATATACCAACAAAGCCGACAGTACGCGATAAACGTATTTTTACGTGTCCCGCCTATAATGTGTTAACTATCATGCTCGATTTAGATATTAAGCAATGAGACTTTTCAAAGAAAGGTTTGAGAGCAATTATGGGTGCATTAAAGTAAAAGGCAATCGAAAAATATTTAAGACAATGAAAACTGACATAGAAAAAATATAACTGTAAAATTAGTGACCACATAAAATAATCTTAATCAAAAGAAACCACACTAAAATGAATGAAACAAGATTAGAATTTGTTGAAAATCTGACATATTTTTAATAGGCTCGTATTTTACCTGTCAGAATTTATATTAAATGGTCATAATATATCGGTCAGTGTAAATAGTCATAATTTAAATGAAATTAAAAAAACCTAACCTAACCTAACCAAAATGGTTATTTAATATTCTGACCGTATAATATTTTTATTCTGACCAAAAGTTGATTTAAATTCTGACCATTTAATTTGTTCCCTTTTTAATAGTTAACATTAAAGCATATCTTTACTGATAATTTAATGATACAATAATATTATCTTCTTTTGTAAATTATTTAATTTTGTTTTACTTTGCATTAATTTTATTTTCCAGATACAAAGGAAAGTAAGTTAGTTGTCAGTTTATCAGTTTGTACTGCAAGTTTATTATTTCTTTACACTTATTTTAAATTATATTTAAGTTAGGTTATGTTTATAACAGTACAGTAAAACCCCATTTACACCATAGTCGGGACCGTGTAATTGGGGGTGTGAATCTCATACAAAATTAGGGATTTGATTTTTTCCGCGGAAAACGCAAAACTAAGATTTCCCTTAGTTTCGAAAAAAAAATGGACGAAATATTTAGTTTTTGTAGTAGTAAATATCCCGCACACAGACAGACGCCCAGCTATGCGTGTATAGCTTGGCACGTGTTGAATACACAGACGCTAGCCAACATTTGACTGTATGCGCAGCACAGACGACAGTCTCTTAGTAACGACAGTGGAATGCGACCGTGTAATTGGGGGATTAGCGGTGAATATTTCAAGCCAGCACGTAATTCGGGGTAGTGTAATTAGGGCACTGTATTATCATAATTATGTCGAGGCAGGCACATTATAAATACGCTTAGTATCGATGTACGTTTTAACATTAAATAATTATGATGAGTAGACGTTTTGCAGATTTTATAATGTACATATTCAGGTTAAAATAAAAGTATGTACTACAAAGCGAAACCCATAGTACTACAAGTCATGTTTAAAAATATCAGGGACGCATGTAATGAACATAATATGAAATAAACATATTTCTGCTTGCAATAATTTATTACACCGTATACACAGGAAGAATTTGATTTATAAAAATCGTAAAGTTAAAACATTGGGCATGTTGATAGTGATTTACTGGATAAAGCATTTATTATTCGAAGAATATTATCGAGAAGAAAATCGAATCCGCCGTTTGATTCGTCCAATCTGCCTGCCAATGTCGAGACAAAGAAATTTAAAGCAACAACGTCAATGGCGACAAATCAAACCTCGCCAGTTGTAAATCATCGAGGAATATAAAAAGCTTGCATTATGCATCAGGGGGATTGAAGTAGACTGGTTTCTTTGAAGCTTTTGAACAGCGGCTATCAATTTATTTTTCACAAGGACAAAAATAATAATGTTTCACCGTAAATTATTTACAATGGTGATTGTATATACAGTGGAACCCCGATCTACCGTTCTCGCATTGTTCGTTTTCCCGCATGAATCGTTTATTTTTCATAGTCCCGGTCACAAGAACAATGTAAAAGAATCCCTCATTAATCGTTTCCCGGTTTACCGTTTTTCTCGATCTATCGTTTAAATATTTTGGTCCCGTCACTAATATTATCCCGATTGACCGTTTTCGTTGAATATTTTTCATAAATAGTTTTGCCTCGCACTTCGTTTCGCGTTTTTTTCAGAGGAACTCCGATCTACCGTTCTCGCTATCTTTGTTTTTGTTTGTATGGATCGTTTATATTTTATTCGACCAAGACCCCGTCATAACAATATTTAATAATTCCACGTTTATCATTCACCGATTTACTGATTTCCTCGATATATCATCGAAATATTATCGTCACGTCCCAATTATTATCCCGATTGACCGATTGTTTTTGTAGAATATTTTTTTTCTCGCTCAAATAGTTTTACATCGCATTTAGTTGCATAAATAAAAAAGTTTTTTGAAAATTAAACATTTTTTTGGTATTACCTCAAGATTTCCCGCATAGGGCATCCAATTCCGGGATCCCGTTCAATTTTCTGATCCCGAAATCCCGGGATTTACTTGGTCGCGATCCCGGGATTGAGAATTTTTTTGCAAATCCCGAAAATCGACACGAAATTGGCAAATTGTGGATTTGATATTCCTCGGCGAGCTAAAAAAAAAAACGAGCTTCTGTGACAATCTGGGGGAAAAGTATAGGAAATTGAGAATTTAAAATTTCTCGGTGAGCTTATCTCAATCCCGGGATTGGAAAAAGGCTCCGAGATATGATACCCTAGTCGGTGCCTACTTAAAAACTAAAAAGATGATAATATTGTAATTTAAATACAATGTTAATATTTGATTTTGCCGATGGTACCATTTCCTTCAAAAAATATTACAATAGTAGTAGTCAGTAATTTTATGGTTTAATTGTAATAATTTGCGAACTAGCAGATGTCACACGTTCGTACAATTGTCATATTTTATTTTAAAATAACTACTTTTGAAACCTTTTTCAGTTCCTTTCCTATTGAGAAATGTTGTTCTAAATTAATGATTCTCAAAGTATAAAATTTCTCAAACTTTATTAGTTTTTAATGAATATAATCTATGTACTTTACGCACATTTTGTTATACGTTTAGCTCCGAAGAAAATCTCGAGTCTCGAGTTGTTTAATTTAAATGTCCCGGGAATCGAGATTCGCAAAAAGCGTCGATTTCTCGGGAATTAATTATTGAGTTCTCTCGACATAGAATCCTTAAAATTGGTCAAAAGGTATCCGATTATAGTTATTTTTTTTATCTATGTGGCCGAAACCAAAATAACTTTTATTCATGAACATTGTTCTTTGCATCTACTACGCTGGATCGATTTATCTTCGGATGATTTTGGAATTTTGAGTATTGTTTTGTTTTTTATATATTTTTGTTCGAAATGATTTTCTTTTGTTTCATTTACTTTCATCGACATTATGTTTGTCAAATTTAATGTTTAGTTATTTTCTTTTTGAGCGAATTGAAGGTTTGAACGATCCCGAATACTTGTATATACTTATATAAATTATACAGTCTTTAAAGTAAAAGAAAAATATTTATTTTTGGTCGTGCATATTCCTAATTAAGAATATAATAAAGTGACCATGCCAGGTTTGCGGTCCTTTACGTTAAAATAATTGACTCGAAAGCTTCTACAAAAAAGCAGGTCCACGAACGCTACTACCGTCCTTAACATTTATTACATTGATTTGTATACGACAGGTTTTGGTTTATCTGGCTGCAAGAGCACCATTGTTCCAGCATTTTAACTAAGATATATTGCTACCCGTGTCCATATTGAACAAATGAAAAAAAAAAAGAATTTGGCACTAAACAAAATAGTCTTGATTTTGCTATATACAAAAGACGCAAAGTTCGCCATCGAAAAATCTATTTGCACTACTTATTTTACTCTTTTGTTAAATCAAAATCATTTACATTAAAAAATATATGACCTTACCTAGGTAGGTAATAATTACATATTAATATAATGAATATAGAAAATTGTATAGTTCATAATCTGTGTACTTTTTTATTTAATATTTTAATTCTTGTTTATGGGAAATCTTCGAGTTGAGTTCGAACATTTGTTTTCGAACATAACAATTGGCAAAAACATTTTAAATATTTTTCTATTGAATGAAAGAACATCACTCAAAAGAATTAATAACTCATTTTTTTGGATGAAACATAGCACGACTTTAACAAGAATATTGTGTCAGATAAAAAGTAATTAAATAGTATCTATAGTTTTTATTAAATCACTGTTGAATTTTGTTTAGAATTAATACAATTTCAATTCAAATAAATATTTTGGTTAAAAGTATCTAACTATTATACTAAGGGTGATGAAAAATCAAATCCCTATATCTTTTTAATAATAAAAATCGAATAAATAATAATATTTATAAACTCGTGTCGTTAAAAAGAAAGATTTTTATTATAAACGTAAATCTATAAATATATTTAGTTTCTTATTAATTATTGCAGAATTTTGAAAACTTTCTTTTCATAAATCACCGGTTGTGAAATACCTAACATAAAAATTGTTTTTCATCAAATAAATATTCCTGCTACAGATTGCAAAAAGCTCGTTCTTTCTGCATATTTGATTTGACTGCAACAAAAGTAGTAGTCGTTAGTGACTACATACTAGCATTGATTTGCAAAGTCACGTCGATACATTTAAGCTCGCCAAAGCTTTGTACAACCCAGTAACTGAAGCTTTTTTGCTTTACTTTCCATAAATCGTCAGGCCATCAGTCTCGCGATGAGACAGGAGGAAATCAATTATGGCTCAATCGAAGGATATAGCAGGATCGAGAGTCGCGGCCGGGTGATAATTTGATCCGATCCTGAAGTATTGGAGTGCAGTTTTTGTTTCGATTCCTTTGTATGGATGTAAAGCTCGATTGCGCATCGATAGCACGACTGCTTTTGGTATACGCGCTCGTACTGTTATAAGTTATCAATGCCGATTAAACGATTAACGTATCACTAAATTAGAAAAAAAACTATTATTTGTTTTTAAATTTATATATTTACATTTGAATCGTTCAAATTATGAAAAATTCACACAAGTTTTGTTTCTAACGACCCGGGTTTCGCCTTTCTGCATCTTCAGGCGTTAAAGTGCACGTATGAACTTGAACTGACGCTCAGTTAATGAATGTATCGGGTTTATATAAGAAATAAATGTATTATTAAGTTATCACTTTATTCTTAAGACGACTGTTATTAAACCACAAATTTTGTCTAACAACACGAAACATTAACACTAATTTACTACAGAGTACAGTCAATCGTGCTGTACTAGCAATATTGATGTAATTTAAGATTTCGACTGAAAAAAAAATGTTTGTATGTCATATGTATCACGGTGTCGTTCAATTGATATATTTTTCGCTTTGAAAGTGATATTGGTGGCTTAAAATGTTTTGTTTATAGAATCGGCAATTATATAAGAGGATATAAATCCATTTTATTCTAGGACCTATCCATAATTTCTACTGTGGCTAATGGCCAAAGCCATTACACCTTTTTATTTCAATTTGTTTTTTTTTTATAAATAGCACTGTTAAATTGTATTTCTTATCAGTTGACAATGCTCGCCACGAGTGAAACCGGTCCTAATCTTGATAATAAAAAGTGGAAATAAGTACAAAGGAATATTGTGTATTTCCTAATACAGTGGAACCCCCAATTACGCGCTTGATATATTTGCCGCAAATCCCCCAATTGCACGGTCGCATTCCATTGCCGTTACTATGAGACGGACGTCTGTGCCGCGCATACAGTCAAATGTTGGCTAGCGTCTGTGTATTCAACACGTGTCAGGCTATACACGCATAGCTGGGCGTCTATCTGTGTGCAGGATATTTACTACTACAAAAACTAAATATTTCGTCCATATTTTTTTTTGCAAAAATAAAAGAAATCTTAGTTTTGAGTTTTCCGCGGAAAAAAAACAAATCCCTAATTTTGTAGGAGATTAACACCCCCAATTACACGGTCCCGACTATAGAGTAAATGGGGGTTTTACTGTATAGTGCCTTTCCACCAAGTATTGACAGTGAATATCCTAAAAGTTTTAATGTGATTTTGCCGCAACTACCTCGAAAATAGCGTAATCTGAAAGTCCAATTTGTAAACATATAATTTGAATTATTAATGTTATGTTCGGTTGGATTGGAAAAGTGACGATATACAACTATTGAATGAGCGCATTGCTCAAATGGAGTATGGCAAATAGTTGAACACAACAAACAGAAAAGATGTTTCTTATCAAGACTGCATTGGACTTCGTGTGTGGCAATCAAAGTATTATTGTGCTACTTACTTACGTAAAAAGTAGCAGACGAGAGAACGAATCAATTCATTTGCTACATTGCATTGAACGTTAATTGATTTGATGAAATTGTTCACTGTTGCTCTTCACATTATAGCAGTAAAATGATCATATATCATTTGATGATAGTGATTTTAAAATATAATACAATAGTTGTGATAAATAATTAATGATGAAATACAGCTCACGATTGACTTTGATGTACATTTTTCTTACGTGACTAATGATTCATCTCACACGATCAATTTTGTATAGGTAAATAGTACATCAAGAATATTATTTAAATATTAAATAGTATACCCCAATACTTTTCTTATCAATCAATAAAAACAAATAAAGCATATCACTTTCTTTTAATCGTCTACTTTTTAACTAAACTCCTCTCGAATAAAACGAATCAAAAAATTATAAACTAAATTGATCTACATATATTCAAAAACTTTTGATACAAATTAATAGTAAATATTATATTGAATATCGTTGAAGGAAGTCTTTTGTAAATATGGTAGTAATAGTCTAGTAGTCTAATAGTCCACATAAAATGATAAAAATATTGCCGCTGGAATTCATTGAGTATTGAAGCACAATATCTTTTCCGGTTCTAAGCTCAAGAAATGCGACCCCAATACCCACATTTTCTTAAATATCTATTTTAATATGGGTGACACAATGTTTATAATTAAGGTTTTATTATATCATAGTTTTTTGGACCTTTTGTAGTTTATATAAATACGCAACAACGCGATAACACGATAAGCGCCCGCGATAAGCGATCGTTCGTAAGATAGCTGGGCTAAACTCGTCAGTTGCAATTTCATATGTGTGCTGGGATGACGTCTTATTTACGCTCAACTTAAAATATGATTATTTATTAAAAAAAACACGGATTTTTATAAAAAAAAATGTATGAGGAATGATGCAGAGAGAGATTTTAAAGCCCTTAGACTATTTTTTTTTGAAATCCATAAGAATAAGGCCAATAATGAGGAAACCACTGGGGTCCCTGAACGACCCCCATTGGATGAGAAGTATTTTTCTAGTCTCCGAGCCGCGAGAGATATCGTCGTTTATTTTCTACAAGCACGTATCTCAAGTTTTGTCAGTTTAGAGTTTTTTTTATGTAATGCCTGTGTTTTTTAGCGTTTGTTCCACGTAGACCCCGGATGAGAAACGCTGATCTAAAGAAGTAAAAGTAGTCGCAATATTGTCAGTATATTACTATTTACTAACCACATTTAAGGGATTCCTTTATCGAATATAGTACGAGAGTAATTTAAAAAAAAACCTTTACTTGTAAAATTTATAAATTGTCGGTTACGCTTTTCTGCCTATTATGGGTCGATGCACGAAATTGACGTTTGCAACAATGTTTACTACGGAAATACGTTCGTAAGAAATAAATTATTAAATGTCTTTAAAGTCAAATAAAGTACAATTTCCTCGCTCGCTGTTCCAATAAACATTGTATCGCGTTGGCAAAATTTAAATAAACTCACGTCAAATATTTTCATGCAAGGTTCGCATTGCCGCTTGATTTACTGAATACGTACCATCTAACGATGATTTTACATTGTATATCTAAGTAAATTTGTTTCAAGAATAGTTGTTAAACATTTTATTTAACCTAAAAATAATAATGTCGACTGTGGAAAGAAAAAAAAAGTAACCTACAGTTTTTTCAAAACAAGCTTTTTTGTATAATCACAATGTATTAAACTTGATACATGTTCTATCAAAAGGATGCAAGCTGAAAATGCCTAATAAGTATCTAAATTTAGCTTTTAAGTTTAAAAAAGATGACCTTGTAAAATGTTTAAACCAAGAAAAAAGACTGAAATAAAAGTTTTTCCTAGACAATTTCTCTAATTAATATTAGATTATGTCAATTAAACACCACTTTAGAAGTCTCCCTGCACTTTAAGGTTGTGTATAATTCAGAATTTACATATGGCCCAAATTAATCAAAACACGTTTTTTGCGCCTCCTGTAAAATTTGATATGTGTGGGTTTTTTCCTTTTCACAGTCGATATTTATAAGCTTAACAGTGTTTTGTTAAAAAAATGAAGAAAATCGTTAAAACCTTGCAGAGAAATTAAATGTAAAATTTACATAATTTGTTTGTAAAGTATATTGAGTGGTAGGTGTGTACAAAATATGAGTTGACTGCTTCATATAAATTCCTGTCGGGTGCAGGCATTCTGCACTACATATACCAATTATTTACAACTAATTTTTGATTGCTTCGTTAAAAGTTTTCTCGTTCATTTTAGAGAGAGCTTTTTCCAATATTGGATCCAGAGTTATACGTAATGAAATACGATACTTTATAAAGAAGACGTGGTATAGCATGCTAGTGATTATTTTTAAATAAAATAATTTTGACTGAACAACAAAAATAATACAACAACATATAATTAATACTTACAGTTGAATAAGAATTAAGTGTTACATACTTTTTTAGGTTTTATATAAAATATAAAAATCTATTGAATATTCCTGAGAATGAGTGAGTAATCCAACTTTGAGAGGTTAAGAGATTAGGTTTGAATTGAAGCAAAAAAAAAACCACAAAGCTATAACAATCCTATATAATTAGAATCTACTAAATTTTTTATTAAAAACTGATAGGTTTTGGCACTTATTATTTATAAATGTTTAAGTTTTTTGTATTTCTATATTTGTCCGTATGATGTTTGTCGAAGATTAAACTTTTAATTATTTTATAATTCACCAAACTGCAAAAAAATTTACTTAAAAAAGGTACATAACTTGTTTTAGTTTTTTTCTAAAGACGAGATATTATATTATTTATATGACCTACAATTCAAAACCGCCAGTTGATAAATTATTCAACTTTATACAATTATTATTGATATAATATTAAAAAGATTATATGTTTTACATTACTTTTAAATTGTTAACTTACATCACTTTTACGGTGTTCACTGTTAATACTTTATAATGAAAATGCATTATTTTAAATAAATAAAATATACATTTGTACTAATTTCCAATTTTATTTATTACGATAAGGACCGGTTACGCTCATGACGAGTATTAATTATCAACCAACCAAATGTATGTTTTATTTTTTTAATGTTAACTTACAATTATTTTTGGAATTGCATTGTCCTATTCTTTACAAAACATATTGTAGAACATAAATATTAAATATTTAGATACATAATTAAATAATTATTTTGCATTCCTAATTACTGATTGTAATACCTAATAAATTCATTAGTAATAATCTATCCCTATGATATTAAAACAAATCAGTATCTTAGAGCAATTAAAATAAGGCTACGTATTTATGTAATATGTAATCTAATCTGACAATACAATTATTTATTGTTTAGTATTACCGTTTGCAGCTTCTGAATGTATCAAGCAAAAGATACTCACGTGTATGGAAGTGGGTAGGAACAGCTTTCTAAATTACCAATACCTTTCTTCCGGACTTAGAAATGCATTTGTTCTTATTCCAGATCTGACTAAATTATATACCTATGGATCGATTTGTACACAATTATTCAAGAAAGATCGATCGACCTGAATGTAGAGAGTGTTTTTTCGAATTACGATCGAACGTAATATTATGCATTATGAGAAAAATGATTTGAAAATTTCTCTCGAATCGATTAATAGTGTTGAAATATTATTAGAAATGTGAAATCTAGATTGATGATTGTTTGCGTTTATTTAACTTTCTAAATGTATTTTATATTTGTTATTATGGATACTTTTGTATAATAAAAAAAGCAAATTATATCCGGTTTTGCGTGATATAAAAATTGAGCGTATCATATACTAATATTGGTTTTTTCGATCGCAGTGAATAATTATTTGAAAACATGAACTTACTTTCATATTTATTTACAAATTACAACACAGCGTAGAATAATAATAATATAATTTGGCACATTATAAATATGCAAATTTATCAATTAACTATTTTCAGAGAATTTAGACTTAATTAAAAACTTTAAGATATGGATCATTAACACGTAATTAATATAGTAAAATACTCATTACTCAAAGTCATATTGTTTTATTTATTATATTACTATCATCACACTAAATTTTAATATTATTACATTAAGACTGTGCTAGGCTACTTTTCAGCCCAGTGGCCCTCACCAAAATTTTTAACGAAAATATAAAAGGTATTCACAAGAATTACTTATAATCAAACAACAAATGTAATTTATCTTATTTACCTTTCGAAATTTTTGAGATAGAAGATTAGAACGTGTTCGAAACGTCAGTTTATTATGAGATATGAAACCAAGGATTCTACCTAAAGTACAGTGGAACCCCCAATTACATTACCCCGAATTACACGCTGGCTTGAAATATTCGCCGCAAATCCCCCAATTGCACGGTCGCATTCCATTGTCGTTGCAACGAGACGGTCGTCTGTGCTGCGAATACAGTCAAATGTTGGCTAGCTCTGTGTATTCAACACGTGCCAGGCTATACACGCCTAGCTGGGCGTCCGTGTGCGGGATATTTACTACTACAAAGACTAAAAATTTTGTCCATATTTTGTTTTTTGCAAAACTAAGGTAAATCTTAGTTTTGCGTTTTCCACGGAAAAAAAACCAATTCCCTGATTTTGTATGAGATTCAAACCCCCAATTACACTACCCCCAATAACACGGTCCCGACTATAGTGTAAATGGGGGTTTATATAATTCACGATTTATATAATAATTTAAAAATCTTCAAACCAAACAGTTTTGTTGGAAGTAGTACTTTTGTAGTTATTATGTAAATTATTTTATTTTAAATTGAAGGATTTAGAATTTTGAATTGCACGCACATACCGTGATGGTGATGATATCACCCAGTACGATTAAGCTTTCAAGTTGTTTATAGATTTACTCGTTGTTTTGCTTACAATAAGTTGAACATAACTCGCGGATAGCGGAAGAGCCATAATGTTATCTATGTGTAATAAATACTACACATATGTAGACAGCATGGGTAATAAATACCAAGAGTACTATCGATTTTTTAAATGTCCCACAGTTTTTTGCTTATAAAAAATGCAACGTTTTTCATACTTCCCTTAGAATTGAATAAAAGCGAATCGTAATTCCATAAAAGTCCGGGGCATTAATCTATGATGGAGCATCTCCATTGTGCAAAGCAGCTTTAAGGTCAACTCGACTAACTCCCCGGCCACTTAAAGCAAATGTTACAAAAGAAATACCACGACTTATTCAATTTATATTAATACATGTGACCTATTATTCCCCATTCAAATGTCAGATAAGTACAATATAATTCGTATAAATACACTTTTAGACAGCTGCTTCTTCTCTTATCGACCGATTTAAATCTACTCTTTAGATTTATTTCCAAGAAATGAAATTACAACCATTTTGGGTGTATAATTAAATCACAGCGTCTTATCCTGTATTTCAGAGGTTTGAAATAAATTAATATCGTAAGACATCCTACAATATCGACTGTGGAAAGAAAAAGGACGTAACCCACAGTTTTTTTTTCGATAATCACAATTTATCAAACTTAATACACGTTCTACCAAAAGGATGTAAGCTTAAAATCCCGAATTATTATCTAAATTAAGCTTTTAAGTTTAAAAAAGATGACATTGTAAAAAATTAAAACCTAGAAAAAAGTCTGAAATAAAGGTTTTTCCTAGACAATTTCTTTAATTAATATTAGATTATGTCAATTAAACACCACTTTAGAAGTTTCCGTGCACTTCAAGGTTGTGTATAATTCATAATTTGCATATGGCTCAAAATCATCAAAACCCGTTTTTTGCGCCTCCTGTAAAATTTGATATGCATGGGTTAAGTCCTTTTTCCTTTTTTAATTTCCTTTCCAAAGTCGATATGATTAACGCATTAACATATACTTGTTTTTATTCAATTCATAATTACACAGGAATGAGTTGTATTCGATACCCGCTGAACTATTTTTAATATAACTAGGGCATCCATATAATCCCAGACCATTTTTGGAGATCCCGGGATTGATCATTCACCCCAAAATCGTGCCACAATTGTTTGAGATTCTTGGAGAATTTCAGGTTACTCAATTATTTAGGATGTGGGTTTTCGGGATTCCGGGATTGATCACAGGGAAAAAAGTTGATAAAACAAGCTTGAAGGAACACCTTTTTTTAAGCTGGCTGGTTTTAAAAACCTAGGAATTTACGGATTTCCCAAAAATTTTAAATGAATGTGATTTTTTAGTTTACTGACTTACTTTAAAATCTTGGGAATTTACAGATTTCTCTTTATGACAAAATTTAGCACCTTTTTTGCGGGATTTAACCAATTTTTCACTTATTGTCAAAATTGGACGGGATTCCAAGATTGGAGACCCTAAATTTAACAAAATAATATTCAATTATTAGCTCTAAACGCCTCCTAGACGAGCGACTGAGTCATCTAATAATTCAATAATGTAATTTCGAATTTATTTGGTTTTGCAGTTATTTAAAACCGAAAAGAATTTGATAAAGTGTTTAAAGATCTCGATTGATAAAAACAATATTCAAATTAGGGACAAACGTTCGCAGTAGTAACTCTACACATTTTTAATTTATTTTCATAATCCTTGTTTGTCTACAAAAATGTACATTTCAGTTAAACTTCAATATCTCATAACTGAGATAATCTAGATACGTCTGCATGGTTACTAAGCAATTTTATGTCGATAAATTGAATTATTTACCAAACTATAGGTCACCCCAAATATATATTTATTGTTAGATCAAAAATAACTATGAAAAAATCTACATTGGATTGTAGTCTACAGAAAGGTTCCAGAATTGATTATATGTACAGTAAAACCCCCATTTACACTAAAGTCGGGACAGTGTAATTCGGGGCAGTGTTATTTGGGGAGTGAGTCTCATACAAAACTAGGGATTTGGTTTTTTCCGCAAAAAAATCAAAACTAAGATTAGATTGTTATTAGTTTTGCAAAAAAATAAATATAGACGAATTATTTAGTTACTAAGTGATAAAATGCAAAGCGCGCCAACATTTTACTGTATGCGTCGCTCAGACTACCGTCTCGTAACAACGACAATGGAATGCGACAGTGCAATTGGAGGATTTGCGGCGAATATTTCAAGCTAACGCGTAATTCGGGGTAGTGTAATTGCGGGTTCCGCTGTAGTTAGAAATTACTAAGTTTTGGTTTTTTGTAATTATCATTAACGTATAGTTTAAGAGTTTGAATTCTCTTCGCTGTTCACTTTTTTTTTTAAATGTTTTTTAGCCGTTAGTGATTCACTCATTAAAAAATCACAATTTATATTCATAATAAAGTGCAGCTGTACGTGATAATTAATATTAACTAGAGCGTGTCTTGTGAACTTTTTGAAAAAAGTTACTAAGTACACAAAACAAGTTTTTACAGAAGAAAACGTTAGATACAGATATCAAAATACACGAGTAATCAAAGAACCCAATTATTTTAATCAGTTTCGTATAATAATTATTATCCCAGAAAGAATAAATTTTAATGGCTTAGTATCGTGATTGATATTATAATTATCATCATTAAATAAACTGGTTTTACATGCTGGCTTAGCAACGAATTAACGAAGGGTAACCGATGCAAAAATGTTATTTGAGAGAAATGTTTATCCATACTATCTATCATCCATATCTGAAAAGTAGTAAAAACGAAGTTGAAGAAGAAGTAAAAACCAGAGTTGTGGAGTCGAGAAAACACCTCGACTCCGTCTCCGACTTTGATTTAGTATCTTCTCTCTCTTCTCGTCTCTTCTTTTACACGTCTTCAGAAAGATATTACTTTAATTTAATTTTTAAAAAAAAGAGTCAACACCACAACTAAACTCGACTCCGACGCCGATTCCACAAGCCCTGGTGAAACGACGTTCATGCCAACATTCCGAAAAGTTCATCTGATTTTTTTCCTGAGCGTAAAAAAATATTATTTTTTTCTGCATCAATCGAGTAAATCAAAGTTGATGTCTGCAAGGCCATAAAATAGATTTACTTTATTTTGCAAATTTGTAAAAAGATTCCACATTTATTTTTTTGTATTTGTTCTGTATGCAACATAATATAATATATTTTCACACTTTTGTTTCATATCAACGTATTAAAATTAAATACATGATTATTTTAATTTGTCATTCTTTTCATGATTTTTTAAACAGACTTTCTAGATTCTGTAAAAATATATATGTGAATTTTAGCTAAAACCATTTTCGTGTACGTAAACATTTATGTTATTTTTTTGTGTGAGCTTGGAATGAGCTTGGAGAAGTTGAATGTTAAAATTAATGTTTAATTGAAACTGTGGAACGAAATTGTTATTAAGATTAATAATTTTTGCGTGTGTTCACTGCTCACCTATCACGAATCGCGCAATGTTATTTGTGTGGCGTCGTTTATTTTATGATATAAATGTTAATTTCAAAGTTTGGAAAATAATTATTTAGTCTTTATCTAAGAAGTTAAATTGTACCTGGTTATCTGAAGCGCCATTGTTAAAACTTTCGTCATACATTTGAAATAGTTAAAAGCAAGTTTACTAGATACCCCTACCATTCATTTTAATGTTTTATGTGTTTTCAAGAAAATGAATTATAAAATAATATGTCGAAACAATGTTTCTACATTTATTATGTTCAAAACAATCTTTATAGTTAGTTGGCTACACGAAATAATGAGCTAAAAATTATCTCAGATAACGAAATTAAAAAAGTCAAATAAATCTTAGTTATTTACTATTAAAAGAGATTTATATTAAAAATAATATGAAGCAGATAAAAATACGAGTAAAGTTTATACTAAAAAAATAAAATAAAAAACAAGATTTGTTAAGTGTGGGTTACGTCCTTTTTCCTTTCCACAGTCGATACGTCTGAAGTTATTTGACTAACCTCATTGATGCTTTGAAGTTACAGGGAAATAACAATAATTGTAAATATAAGATTCAATCATGTTGCATCTGCCATTAAGCAATTAACTATCGAAAAAAGAAAATCTGAGCAAACTTTCATCACTAATTTATTTTTAGACAAAAACCATCGTTTTGTTAAATTGATGCGCATACTATTTATTCCGAAGAAGAGTGATTTCGAACCACATGCAAAACGCACTTAGTATTGTCATACATGATGATAATTTTAGTTAAAATATTCCTAAGTGAAACAATAACCAACAAATTTTGTTTTTTAATTCAAAATATTTTTAAGTATTTTTACGCCGTGTTTTTCCCCTTATTTTCCAATACTTTTTAATGCGATTTAGGGTATATTTTAATTCGCCGTTTCAAAGTTATGGGGATTTGAAAATGTATGGAACGTATGCCCAATTTTTCTATGGAAGTCTAATTGTTTTATGCAATTTTGGGTATATTTCAACTCGCTGTTTCAAAGTTATGCGGATTTGAAAATTCATGGATCGCATCTCCACTTTTTGTATGGAAGTCAAGTCTATTTTTATGCGATATTTCGTTGAACGCATCTACCGCATAAAAAAGGATTGACTGTACAGGAGAACCTCGACTTTCGCACACTCGACTTTCGCACAATTCGCTATTTCGCACATTATTGAAGAATTTTTTTTTTTTTTATAATGCAAAAATGTTTTGTTTCCGTACAGTAATTTCCCTGTCTTACAACGAAACGCATATGAGCTAAGTTAGTACTATCAAAAGTGTTACGTACTGTTCGCACATATGCATTGACACACGAGCGCGAGCGGGTCCGAATGCATCCGAACGCATCCGAACACTCCCGCCTAATTTTGACAGGTTTAGTCTTGCGTCAGTGCACGTACAGGTGCATTGTTCCGCGAGCTTTGTCACAAATATTTCGTACCCACTTTAACATGAATGGGAAACGAAAAAACAGTGAAGTAGATATGGCAAAAAACAAATTAAGAACCCATAAACTTCATACAATCGAAACGAAGATGGCTATAATAAAACGATCTGAAAATGGAGAGTATTATGCTTCAATTGGTCGTTCGTATGATATGAACAGGTCTACGATATGTTCGATATTAAAAAATAAAGATAAAATCAAGGAATATCTAAAATCTTGTGGAAATGTATTATCAAAAGTTCTTTCCAAAAGGCACGGCATAGTGTTGGATGAAATGGAGAAATCTTTGTCGTATTGGACTAGTGACCAAAATCAAAAAGACGTTCCTCTGAGTACTTCGATGATTCAAGCTAAAGCTCTTAGTTTGCATAAGGATTGGAAGGCTAGACTAAAAGATGATTCTCACACGGTGTTTCATGCAAGTAACGGCTGGTTTTCAAATTTTAAAACAAGGTATTCTTTACACAATGTTAAATTCACTGGAGAATCAGCTGATGCGGATAAAGATGCTGCAAAAGACTTTATTTCCTCATTGTCTAAAATTATTGAAGATGGAGAATATACCTCTGGTCAAATATTCAATGTAGATGAGACTGGTTTATTTTGGAAGAAGATGCCTAATCGTACATTCTTATCAAAGGACGAATCAGTTGCTCCTGGTCATAAACCTTCTAAAAACCGATTGACATTGCTTCTTGGTGGAAATTTAGCTGGTGATTTAAAATTGAAGCCAATGTTAGTTTATCAAGCAGAAAATCCTAGAGCATTGAAAGGGAAAGATAAAAAATTGCTTCCAGTCATTTGGAAATCCAATAAAAAAGCCTGGGCTACAGCTTTATTATCATCTCGAGACATTTTTGAATATTATGTAAGAATGTGATCCTAATGGAGAACGCATATCTCAAGTGCGTAGGGCGATCCATAAGAGTACGGCATGTTACAGAACTCTCTACGAAGAAAAAAAAAGTAGTAAAACACAACTAACGCTTGACAAATTCATTAAGAAAATATAATTTTTATTTAGTGTACTGTAATTTATAATAAAAAATTAGAGTACAATTTTTGGTGTTTTTTTTTACTTTCCTCGGCTTTCGAACATTTCGACTTTCGCACAAAGTCCAGGAACCAATTAGGTGCGAAAGTCGAGGTTCTCCTGTATACTGTTTCTTCCTTACTTTTCAAGCTTTCATGGTGAAGAATTTGACTACTGCTACCATGTGGTGTACCGAAGATTTATTGCGTCTCGCTGTATACTTGCTTCTACAAAAATACTTGATTTTTATTGTAGCTATTCTTCATATATTATAAAAATAATACGAGTTTTAGTGAATTACTATTACGAAGAAAGAATTGTCAAAATCGCAACTCTTCTCAAATAACTACATCGTACATTTAAGCTGGATACATTGCTTTATCTTCCTGATAACGATCTCATCGTATGCAGATGTAGGATTTTGATATATTTAGTCTAGTAATTATATGACATTAATGTTAGAAAACATAATATAATCGTTCGAAATCTGCATTCAAGAAAATGAACACGTAATAATTATTCAATAAATTTGAACACCTGGTCTACAGTTAGTTTGTTTATTTTATCGATAAACATTGAATGTCCGTTGTAAACGGTATGTAACAATATTACTTGAATAAATTAAACGATTTATGTTACTTAAATCCCTTCGGCTACGAATGTTTAAGTTTTTGTAGATACTTTAAAGTTGCACAAAATTCTACGGTATAACAAGCATAATACTGACCGAAATGAAAATATCTTGAATACCGGAATTGCTATCCTTACATCGGAGTAACTGTAACCTCATTTGGGCGTGTTTATCGTATTCATCTTCTTCTTCTTCTTTGACCATATTCGCTCTATATGTGGAGCATATGACCGCCACGCGGCACCTCAATGCCACCTCATCCTCATTATCCGACGAAAGCATCTGTTCTCGAAGCTTAGTGTACGGTTTTGGCTGGTACCATGATTCGCAACCGTAAAGCAATACCTGCAGAATTCAAGCGTTGAATAAGTGGCATTTGTTTTTAATCGAGTACAGCTGTGTGTCCCAGACAGTCCGCATTGAGTTGAATGTGGCTTTAGCCATTCCTAAACGAATGGCGAGCTCCTATTTTGTACTACCGTCTTCGGGGATATGTACGCCGAGGTATCTGAAGCTGTCGACCCTCTCGATGATAAGAGTCATGACAGGTTTGGTTACACATCACATTAAGTGTTCATTTTTAGACCAATGCGACCTGAGTTAGTTCCTAACCCATCAATAGTCTCCTGGATGCCCTTAATAGATTTGTCGAATATGACAGCATCATCGGCATATTCAAGATCACACAGCTTCAGACCGGGACCAACAGCTACACCTCGATCAGGCGGAATTGGCCTGCGAAGTATGAATCGTATACATACATGAGAATATAATACAATTCGTTTTGATGTCTGCAACTACATCATATTTAATGTACGATATCTATAATTGTCATGAGAATTCTGCTAAACTAGCAGGTGTGATAGAAGAAGCTTTTACTCCAAGAAGTTATTAGTAATAAATCGATTTAAGAAAGTCGTTTCAATGAAGAGTATTACATTTACACGTTTCATAATGTATAGTGTGGTTTGTTGAAAAACTTATGTTGTGGTTTCAATTTACGTGAACTAGTATTGGACGAAGAATGTTTGTTTGAAAGTGACGTCTGCATCGAAAGCGTTATAAATTATACGTGTAATTGATAAATTCAACATCGTTTTACAAGTGAAAAAATATTCATTACTGTATTTCGCAAGTAGAGTTCAAAAGCGGTGACTTTCTATTTTTTAATTCATCAAATTAAATCTACTTTACAAAAACGTCACACTTTGAAAAACCTTAAGAAATAATTTTTTAAAAATAAATCTGTCGCTTTTGTTTGTTGCTTTCATTAAATATTCTTAGGCAAAGTTTTTTTTTGATAAAGCAGCTGTCAACTTAAAGCAAGTATAAAACCGTATAAAAACCAACTATGATGGTTTCTGGTCGCAAAGAATAAAATAAAAATAAAACAAAGTTAATTCTCTTTCTACACTAGGAATATGTTCCATCTAAGACAGCCATGTTATAAACAAGTAATAAATGATAGGTTTCATTACATTTCACCGCGTTATTTAGTAACCGTGCAAAAAGAGGATTAGGTGTAGTCATTTAAAAAAAGTGCGATCGTTGTCTTTGTAATTTTCTAACTGATTCCATTTGACTTAATATTTGAATCGTTGAGCTGCAAAATTGAATCCGTCAGTATATTTCTATGAACCGATCGATATATTCTGCTTCATCGTCAAAAAATCTTGCTCTCATTTTTAAAATTCGATTACTTTTTTCAAAAAACATGTACCATATTTTAATTAAAAATATTAGGGCTACAAAAATTCAAACGGTTTGTGCCTCCATGACTAAAATAAAAAAACAACTATTAAACTATGTTTTCAATTTTTTTGATCGATTCAAAATAACGAGGCTTTTTTGCTGAAGGGAAAAACTCTCTTTTTGTGCGAGGAAAAAATATCTTGGCCTTCTGTTTGCGTGGAAAAATCATAGGATGAAAGAAAATATTATATTTCCAAACATAAAAGAATTATTATGTATAATAGAGCTATTTTTACCCAAAAGAAAACAAACAGATTATTGATATATACCTATATTGTATTGTATTATACTATTTGTAAAGATTATTATATTAACTTGATATTTTCTGCAAAACAGCATGTCATAAAATGAAAAGTATTTCCGTATTAATCTGAGTTGTTGTTTTCTCTTTACTCGATATCATATTTACTCAAAGTGTAACGCAGTAACTAGTAGTAGACAGGTTTTGTGTAAGCCTTATCAGGCAAATAAGTAAAAGGAACCTACAATTGCCGACTCGCTTTGGGAATTATTCGAACGCCAATAACTATGAAGGGAATTAGCGAAACTAATAAATTCCGCGTAAACCTGCATACCAATTTTGAGACTGCCTTGACAATTTGGCTCGGAATAGGCACCTAATGGTTTTAGTGTAGCACATGGTTAATGGCCCTTTTCAACAGCCATGGCGTGATTACATTTAATGAGAGCAATCTTTTTAATTGATTGCCGCAAATGTCGAGCAGGGAAATTGCTTATCTTGTTGGAATCAAATTCCCCTGAGGCTCCGCGTGATTTATATGCGTTATAAGTGTTGATAATATTCATATAAAATATGTAACGGAATTCAATGAATCATTTCACAAAACCGCCACATCAACACATAAAGAATTGATTGACTTTGTACGTTCGAAAATTTCGCTTTAGAAATTTTATCATAAAAATACGTGGCACTACTTTATCGCTCTGTAAAGTCCTTCAGATAATCATAGTATGATTTATTTTAAATGGGCCCATTAGAGATGAAGTGAGCCAAGTGGTATTTCAGAAAAAAAAAGTTAGTTGTAATACACGTCTTAAAGTATCGTTAAAGTGAAGAAACCTCAGTTAATACACGTTGCAATAGTGTAATCTCCCTAAAATAAAAATGTACCATCTACCATAGGGGTTACCAACCTTTTTGGACCTTAGAGCGCAATCTGAAATATTGGCAGGGCGGCGAGCACCACATTTTCTCAAAATCTCAAAACCCAGGAATTTACCGATTTGCTCAAAATATCACCGTGACTCGTTTTTTTTTTTAGTTCACCGATTAATTTGAAATCCTAAATTCCCTATACTATTTCCCCAAAATATCTCCGAAAATCGTTTTTTTTTAATCTCACCGAGGAATTGGCGGGCGCATCGGAATCGGTTGGCGGGCGCCATGGTGCCCGCGGGCACGGGGTTGGTAACCTCCGATCTACCAAAACACTTGGTAAACACGTGATTGTACTTAAACATACAAGAACAAAGTTTTACCATTTTTCTTGTTCGCTCACTTCACCTTTCACCGACTCAAATAATATATTAATTAAAATACACACTTTAATTTTTACTTCGGTCATTTCAGTCTATATTTGAAGTTATCATGAAAACCATAAGCCATTGAAAATGCTAAAGAAGGTGCATAGTAGGTACATCGATTAATAACGAAGGCTGTAGAGTCGGAGTCGCGGATTCAGACTGTATTAACCAGAGTCGTGCTCGAAAAAACTTTTAACTTCGAATACCACTTTTAAAAAATGTGTATTCAAATTGCTAGGGTCAAACGTAGCGCAACTTCATGCTACTAAGCCTAAAAAACATAAAGTCGTGTTTTAAGCTATCGTCGGAGTCGGAGTCGTCTTATTTCTTCACGACTCCACAGTCCTGTTAATAACTATCTTACATTCTTCTTTGACTATATTCGCTCCATATGTGGAGCATGTGGCCGCCACGCGGCACCTCCATGTTTCCCTGACTCCCGCCAATTGCTTTGCTTCCTCCCGTCACATGCAAGCATCCCTCAGTTCCGCCGAGTACACCCTATGGCAGGGATGGCGAACCATTTTAGGTTCGCGTGCCAAAAATCCTCAAATATTGTTTCTTGATTGTGTGGCGTGTCCAAGCAGTAAAAAAAATAACAAAATATTTATATTTTTTTTGTTCATTTAAAAGCTTAAAAATTACAACAACATTTAAAAGTTAATAAAACGGAATAAATTAATAATTGAAAGATTATTTTTTTAAACTTGAAAATATTTTCTTTGAACTTGGAAATCGTTCGCGTGCCATCCAAATTCTCAAACGTGCCACCTCGGGCACGCGTGCCATAGGTTTGCCATCCCTGCCCTATGGATAGTACCCGATAGAGGCTGACTGATAGAAGTCACCTTACATACCTTAAAATAATTGAATCTTTTACTTCTAAAAAACAGGCCGATTCGAATTCGGAAACAAATTAACTGCTTAACTACTAATTAAATACTATAAAATAGTTACAATTAATTAAATAAAACTTGGATGTATGTAATCTTCCTCTATTGTGAATTCAATTATCAAATTTTAAATTGTTAAGAATTTTTCAGGAAGAAAAATTGGTACGTATATTATTTTGGAAAACTAAGATTTCTTTCGTCAACAAACATTCATAGTATTGAGAAAGTCCGTTGCCGGCTTGCACACCTAATTCACCAATTTATGGCCTGTTCTGTTTTACTCCGATAAATTATAAAGTTTTGCAGTTTGTTTCATAAGCACGTTACCAACTGGAAATCCACCTCTCCTGCAGAACTCTCCCCGCAACTTATATTTTACTATTAGTGTGAAAACACACACGAAAACGACGTGACCTAGTAGTTAACTTTATGCCAAAAGGAACCATTGAAACTCGTACCTATTAAGGAAGGTATTTCAGTTTAAAAACGTTAACTGCCTACAGTTAAAATTGAATTAATAATATTAATAAGAAAAAATGTTTTATTTGCAAGAAAGAATATGGAAACTAGCATAAGGTCATTGTGAATATTGGTTTCTTCATCATGATTGACCGCCTCATATCTCAACGCATATCTATCTGTTCTTTTCCAGTTCTAAAGCTCCAAGATGATGATATTTTTGTTCTATCAACCCTTTAGATGTCTAAACCAACAGTTCCAGTACATCTTACCCATTTGGATGCTAATCTTATTCTATAATACATATCGCTATACGAAAAATGGTCAATTTATTGCAAGCATCTTTTATGAAACAAATTACATACTAAAAATCGACAAGACATGTATACTTGAAATGTTTGCGTATTATAAATAAATAAAAAAAATACCATTTAAAAGCAACTTTGACTGTATAATGAAATCACATAAGTGCGTTTGTAAGCTTATAAATCTGTGCGGACATGGGCACGGTATGAAAATGTTTGACTACAATTAAAATCATACTTACCTTTTTAACACCAATCACATTGTTTATGAGCTGAATAACTGAAAGATATTTTTTTTTACATTTATAAAAGTTTCATTTTGTACTAGATCTCTCCCTAATGGATAAATCGATGTCTTCAATAGAATACGTATTAACTATAAAACTACCTATGCGGATAAAAATACAAATTACATAATGGTGTAACTTTATGTTAAATATCTTATCAAATTGCGCTATTTTCGAGCTGCAAAATCATATTGAAACATTTTAGGATGTTCACTGTCAATACTTGGTGGAAAGATATTTAAAAAAAAACACAATATTCCTTTGTACTTTATTTCCAATTTCGCTCGCCATGAGCGAATCCGGTCCTGACTTTTTTAAATAAAGTGGAAATAAAGTACAAATGAATATTGTGTTTTTAATTATATAATGCCTTTCCACCAAGTATTGACAGCAAACACCATAAAAGTGATTGAATATCTATATATTAATAGTCGGCAAAATAATCGCAATTCACAAATCACAAATCACAAATATGTCCGTACCGATGTCCTCTTATTCTACGAAATATATTTGTTAGCGTACTTGAAAATTAGTTGAATAAAATATATATATTCTACGAAAAATGATTGTTAGCAAACTTGAACATTATTCCAAAAATTAAATAATTTACAATTTAAATACTGCAGGGCTGTAGATATATGTCCCGAAGTATATTTCTTCTTCTACGAAATATATTTGTTTGTAATTTATTTTTCACGCCAGTAACTTTTCTGACTACTTAAAAATGCAACAAAAATCCGTTGAGGTCAACGGGCTTACAGCTAGTCTTTATTAATATTCTTAAATATCGTAAGTTTACACATTAGATTTTGTGTAATAATAATTAGTTATTTATTGTGTGCAGAGTGTGATATTTTATCTGGCGTTCCACTCGACATACTCGCAGAACTTTGCGGAATAATAAACAGAAGTTGGAGGCAAACAAATCATTACTTGTTTTCGTTCGACTTGTTCCTTTATGCCCAACTTTAAAATTGCGTTTCTGTTTCCGCCGATTGTCCAAGTCTGCGAAAATTGTGTTTTGTGGCTGCGAGAAACGTTCGTAATATGTGAAATATTTATTATATGCTTGAAAAAACTTCGTCTTGTTTGAAAGGGTTACGGTCGTATATCAATATGTATTATAATAATATGCGAGCTTTGTGCGTTTCCTGAGTAGTTTTTCTGAACACTTCATTAATAAGCAGTAATGTTCTTTAACAATGGTTTGTTCAAATGATTGACAACTTATTCATGAACAGTTTGAAAAACGGAAAAAAAATATAAGCTTTCAAAGGTTTTTAATTTTACAATTGTATGCATTGGAATCGTTGCATACAAAATACCTGGCGACCAGGAACGTTTTCTACAAAACTAACAAACAGAGTAGGTACCCACCCTCGTATAACACAATTTTATGATTTCATAACCTGAACCAGGGGTGGGGAACCTTTTTATATCTGAAGGCCACATTCATTTATCTGATTCAACATAAGGCCGCTCCACTGCCAAAGCGTATCTACTGTGTAAATCAATGGTCGGCAACCTTTTGAGGGACTGGTTAAAAAAAAAATGGGTTAGTGGGTAAAATTGAAACATATTTTTTTACCATTTATTCTTTTAAAAAATCATTTTTAGAAAATAATATGTATATTTATATCCAATAAATAATATTTTTGCATGATACATATATGTAAATACAAAAACAAACATAATATTGTTGTGGGTTGCTTCCTTGGTCTTATTAACCCTTCCCTTACTATGCAAAATAAAGCACAAGCTCCTGAGATGTGTATCCGTTAGACATCGGGCAAACGGGAGTGAACCGTGACAATTATATAACACTACTACAGCAGTACTACATATAATTGTCATGGTTCACTCCCGTTTACATGATGTGTAACGGATACACAACTCAAGAGCTTGTGCTTTATTTTGCATAGTAAGAGAAGGGTTAAATAAGTAATTTGATAATAAAATATGATCATAATTTCTTGGCGGGTAACCCAAAATGTCGAAGTGGGTAATTCAATTACCCACGGGTAGTAGGTTACCGAAAACTGGTGTAAATCAAGATATGAGAATCCGAATATTCAACGAATTAAACAAAACGATATGTTAAATTTGAAAAAAATATCGCATAATATTCGAGCTAATACAGCAAGCTGGATATTTTCTTTAACTAATATAACTGGTGTCGTAATAAGTATTTTCAATTGAATGTCAATAATGTTTTACCGATATGTAAATATTATATATTTTTTTTATCAGTGTTAAGCTTTTGTTTAGATTTGCATAGAATTTCTCATATGCACATATTCTCGTCCACGACTTGTAGCTGCGAGTATGTTCCATTAAAATGTTTCGTTCCGCCATTATTTGTTTTTCATTTTCAATAAAAAATATCGTTCCAGCTAAAATTCGCTACAATAGAGCCCAGGCTGCGCTGTTTGTTTTTCATTTTGTAAAATTTCATATTTAATAATGCCAGTAAACATTGCCCTCGGTTTTCGCCTTTTAAGGATGGCTTTTTTCTATTAAATGTTTTCCAGAAAAAAACAGGAAAGATAATTTGATAACGCTTTTGAAAATCGTTGACAAGAAATAAACATGGAAAAACGATTAAGGGAAAGCTTTGCGAACGTTACCTTTTTTCACCAAAAAAAAATAATATTTTGCGTTAACACACACACGACCATCTGACAAAATAAATTACAAACGAAAAGTTTTATAGTCATTCACTTATATCTACAAAGGTTAATATATTTAAAAATAAAGTAAACGAATTTATATCACTTAACTTTCGTTTCTTTCGACGACATGAAAAATTGCCATGATTTTTTTATACAAAAAACATTTTTAGTACAGTGATAACAAACCTAGAGACGCGTGCCAAAATTGACACTTAACCACTTGAATACCAAGCGAACACAGGTGTCCGGAACATATGCAAGCGAATTCTGATGTCCAAAACATTTAAAAAATCAAATACTTGGTATTCTAATAGAATATAAGCAATATTTTGATGAATATGTGTAGTGCTATCTATACCGAGTCAATATAGGTTTTTAAAATATCGAATTCGAGTGTATATTAGGCAAAATTATTTTTCTCAAAAATACGCAGTATCTCTGGGAGATATTAATGATTTATTTGCGTGGTATTCAAACCGTTAATGTTTTACATTTAATGGTGTATCTTCTGCCATCATTCAATAATTAAATTTCTAGCTTTCTTGAAAATAAAAACAATCCATGACTATTATACGGTGTGACTAATATATCGACTGTGGAAAAAAAAGGACGTAACCTACACATATCATATTTTACAGGAGGCACAAAAAACGTTTTTTGATGATTTTGGGCCATATGCAAATTATGAATTATACACAACCTTGAAGTGCACGGAGACTTCTAAACTGGTGTTTAATTGACATAATCTAATATTAATTAAATAAATTGTCTAGGAAAAACTTCTTGGTTTCAATTTTTTACAAGCTTATCTTTTTCAAACACAATAGCTAAATTTAGATACTTATTCGGCATTTGCATCTTACATCCTTTTGATAGAACGTGTATCAAGTTTGATACATTGTGATTATCGGAAAAAAATCTGTTTTAAGATTTTGTGGGTTTACATCTATTTTCGTTTCCACAGTCGATATTATTAAAATTATTTTTTGCTCGGCACATAAAAATGTTTACCACCACTGTTATGGTGTATGTTTCTAAACATCTCTGTGCTTGAGATAAATGAAGGAAAGAGAAAGGAATGTCGGTGTAATATATTATATTTCATTTAAAATCTTTAAAATATTTCAATATCAAAGGAATTAAAACAAAAATATTTGAAACATTTTTACAGGTACAGTAAAACCCCCATTTACACTAAAGTCGGGACAGTGTAATTGGGGGAGTGAATCTCATACAAAATTAAGGATTTGATTTTTTCCGCAAAAAACGCAAAACTAAGATTCCCCTTAGTTTTGCAAAAAAAAAATTTGGACGAAATATTTAAATGCATAGCGCGCCAAAATCCAACACATATACAGTCACCCGGCTATACGTGTATATAGTGCACGTGTTTTCAATACACAGACGCCAGCCAATATTTGACTGTATGCGCCGCACAGACGACCGCCTCGTAGCAACGACAAAGGAATGCGACAGTGCAATTGGGGGATTGCGGCGAATATTTCAAGCCAGCGCGTAATTCGGGGTAGTGTAATTGGGGGTTCCGAAAATTTTGCCTAAAGTATGAAATATTCTTTTATAATTTGCAGAAAAGTATGGGGCCATAGATATTCTTCCATCAAATAAAGATGATAAATTATATCAATCTAGTATAAATTACTTACATACTGAATATTGAAAGCATTCCATGCACCAAAATGTTTGTTTAAGCATCTTGAAAAGTGAACGACCTCTTCAGGTCATTTGTGCAAGTTTAATTTATTACTTAACAAATGAGTGTCTATCGCTGGAAGATTCAGTAAATAGTTAAATAAATTCAGTGACGTACGTAAATTTCGTGAAAAAAATTTGTTTTTTTTTTGTCATTACTCGATGTATCACTAGGGTTGTCAGATTTCTTGCAAGTCAAACCGGGACATTTGTCCGATTTGTTCGGGACACTGGGACACGATACTCAAAACCGATGGCAGTCCCGATTAATCGGGACGTCTGACAACTCTATGTATAATAACAGTTATACTTCTGATAAATCATTTCACTATGAGGATCCATTGGTTGAAATCGAAGTTTTATATTACATATACATACTTTAACCACCATATATCACTTTAGCATGATTACTCTTTGATAATGCTAATTAATCATTAGTCACCACTTTAACTTTATAACCCTTTGATGATTTTTAAATTACACGTTAGAGGTGTCAAACATTTTAATTTGTGTTAGTTCAGAGTCACTTATTCATAATTTCTACTGTAATTTGTAAATTATTTTCAATGCCAATTGCTTATTACACCTTTTCATTTCAATTTGTTTTTTGTATAAATAGCACTGTTGAATTATATTTCTTATCAGTTGACAATGCTCGCCATAAGCAAAACCGGTCCTTATCTTGATCTTGAAATCACAGCCTTCCACATGGATGACATTCAATTTGGGAATGAAAATGTCAGTAATCATGAATGTATGTATATTGCTCTCCATTGACTGCAATATTCTGGCCGGTTACATTTTTGAAGAAATATCGACCAATGATTCCACCATCCCACGAAGAACACTAAACAGTGACTTTTTGTGGATGGTAATGACGTCTCAATAGTGGCTTGTAGATTTTCTTCACTCCAAATGCGTCATTTTTGCTTTTTGACTTAGCCATTCAACCAAAAATGTGCCTCATCGCTGAACAAAACTTTCTGAAACTGAACCACTTTTTTCAAAATAAATTAGAAAAATTTTCAAAAGTTGTTTTAGCGTTCGTGGTAGAATGGCAAACCAAACTGAGCATACATTTAATGTCAGTTTTCGAATTGACAATCGCTTATTCTAAAAACAAACCTCTAAAAAAACACAAAATTGTTATAAGTAGGTAACGACCACGGTTCTTCAACTGTTGTAATACCACAGTGATATAAAAGTAGGCATCCCAATAATTCTCATTGAGGTATTTTCGAACACGTAACTGTTATATTAGCCGTAATGGTTTTGATAAAAAATAGTTTATACGTCACTGCACGTCTTGTTATTTCTCAAACAACTGCTCTCGGTAAAGTTAACGATTTGTTAACAACCGAGGGGGGAGGCAGAGAGTGAAGAGGACGCCGGGAACTAATTTATTCTCATTATGATGAATGTCAAAAACACATTCCCGTCGTTTAATGATTCTTTTGAGGAGACTGGGATGGTTGAAACAAACGGAAAAAAAAACACAAAAAACTTCGCGCAACATTTTTATGAACCGGAGGAAGCAGTATTTTTAGAGCGATATTTTTATGAAGAGACATAATAAATTATTGTGACAGAAATGTGGTGACTAAAATATTGAAGTAATACTTTATTTTTCAAAACATGGTACGAACACAACTTATTTTTACATAAATACGTATAATAAAAAAGCTCTTTCTCTAATATGTGGATGTTTTTATTATAAGATGTAACTGCAAAACAGACAACAGAAAAAAACTAAGTTGATACGGTTACTAAACCAAAATGGTTACAACTACCATACAAGACGTGATTTATTTGTAAATATTGCCAAATATATGTAATATGTATTATAAAGTAGACAGAAAAGTATAACTTATTAGTTATTTGAAAGAATAGTTGATCTTACAATTGTGGGGCGGGGCTACAATGCAAAACGTACTATTTCCAAAACTCAAACTTTTCAGTCGAGTCAAATACTATGTATAACGAATAACATTTGCATAAAAATATGATTTCCAATTTGAAGACGACAGTCTTGTAGACATTTTATATTAAAACTAATAGTCGATTCCTTAGGCTTGAATTACCATATGTGCATACCTAACTCAATATCGTTCTTTTTGGAAATAGTACGTTTTGCATTATAACCCCACAATTACGAAAATTACAAATTTTCGCCGTGTGGAATTTGTATTGTTTATTAATATGATTTAATTTTTATGTCCAATAAGGAAAGCTTGTATTATTTATTTTATAATATTATCGAAAAGCGGATGTCAAACATTCTTAAATATCTTGAAAAATTGTCATTTTAAATAGTCGGTATAACTAGGAGAAAACGTTGAGTATAAAATAAGTTATTGTGAGCCATGAATGCAGATCGATAGATTTAAACATGGTCTATCGTCTAAAACAACAATGTTAACTCGGGTTACATTTTATTATTCCGATATTAATAGTCGATTTGTTTAGAAGTTATAATTATAAATAACTTAAAAATAACGCTTGTTATATGTACAGATTTCATATTTCTACAGCTACCTAAAGACAATTAGATGATCACACGTTTTGAGCTGTAAACATTTTGATCAACTGTAGTTTATTAATTAGTCTTATTGTCTGCGGCCACGCTACACTGACAGTCCTCTTCGTGATATTCGAAATAAAAGATTTTTGACATTTGATTAAAAGTTAAATAAAAAAACAGTACTATTTCAAGAAAATTGGAGGCACTAGATACTTTGTTTCCATTTCCTTATAATGTTCCCACTGAAACCACTTCGCAGACCCCAGTGTGAGAGCCGCTGTATAAAAAAAACGTTTTTTCATACATTTTTGATACTTTTTTACGCGGATTTCTAACCGATTTATCAAATTATATGAAAATGAGTTTTTTTTACACGCCACTTTCTGGAACCAATGTTTCGCGTAAAAAAAAGGTTAGGTGCAACGTTCCCTCTAGGCCGAAGGGTTAGCTGCGTGGAAATTTCAAAGGCTGCGCGGAGGCTGCGTGGACCGATCAAATATTAATTGAGCAACTGTCTTGTAGTTCGCGCCAACCCGGAATGAGTGCGCGCAGCTTACAGGGAACGTTGGTTAGGTGTATGTAAATTAGAGAACTCTTTCCCAAGTGTGATAATTCTGTACAATAAATTGCCAAGGCTGTGGAGTCTATAAAAACTAAAAACGTCTCCGACTCCAACTTTATATTAAAACACCGTCCGATTCCGACTTCGACTCTAAAATCGGTTTAAAAAAAATGTGTTTTTTTGCCACCTTTGAAATGGTCTTCAATTTTTGTCAATCATTTTTCTTTCTTCTAGTTGCGAAAATCAACCACATAAATTCAGTCATAATTTCACCAATCAATACGATGAAAAGGTTAATTTTCGAATATTGTATTTGATAAATTCTTCAAAACAGTATTTTATCTCATTATCTCAATAAATTGAAAAATTCTTCACGAATTTTAAGTAATGTTACAGAATACTTTTTATTTATTAAGCAATTTTATTGTTTTTAACGTTTTCGGACGTCTAGTATTTTTGAGACTTGGTAGCATGCAGTTGTCACTTTTAACTTAAGCAATTTGTATACAGACTATTTTTTTTTTGACTCCGACTCCTCAGACAAAATTATTTATTAAAGTAAACAATTAAGTTTGGATTAATAAGAACTGTGCGATTTATTGTATTGTCATAATGACAAATAACGTTAAAAAGCTTACCTTTTATCTGATGTAGTCAAAAAGTCTTAACGGCTTAGTGATTTACCTGAAATAAAACAAAAACACAAATCAGATAACACGTAGAAGGGGGGACCAATTGTCGTAGATTTTTGATTGCCTCAGATATCGTTACAATAAATGATTGAATATTTATTAAGTGTATGTATGACGCAACAAAACATAGCGATGTCAAGGGGTTACGTATGATTTATTTCCTAGTTGATTGAAATTCTAATCCTATGATATAAATACTATTTCGTTACTGACAAATGGAAGAGTCTTTTGAATTAGAGCCTTTGCTCTCATCTTATTATGATAAATTGGTTATCAATAATAATACACTAAGTGGTTATATATTTTAATTTCAAGCATGTGCAACTATTTTATATAAATCATATTAGTTATTTTTATATTAAATTATTATAGTTGATGTTCCTCTGGTATATTAATCTCGTAATAGACAATCTCGCAAATTGTAACGGTAGAAAAAACAATGAGGTATGTATTCTGAAGAGATAATTATCATAAAACAGTTTTATTGCAAGGTAAATTGATAATAAAGTTTTGTTTCATAAACTTAAAAATAATATGTTCCATTAGTATTTTTATTTAACTGTGTCCAATCCAAATGTAGAGCATATGGATTCGTTATGGAGTGTAGGGCAATAAAAGTTTGTATAGCCATGTCTGCAAGGATTGATATATCAAACACTCGAGGTCTGTTGGATGGTTATCATTTTTTTTTATACAGTATCACAAGCGGGATTAATTTCTACATCACCGAATCGATAAATATGTACAAGTTTTGCAGATACTACAGATTTTGCTATAACTTAATCTACGTTAGCGAATTACAATATTCAGTAGAGGTCATGGTGGTTATTTGTAATGCGCGCAATGTTCATAAATATTTGTATATACAGTAAAACCCCCATTTACACTATAGTCGGGACCGTGTAATTGGGGGTAGTGTAAATGGGGGTGTGAATCTCATACAAAATTAGGGATTTGGTTTTTTCGGCGGAAAATGCAAAAAAGATTTCCCTAGTTTTGCAAAAAAAAATATGGACGAAATATTTAGTGTTTTTTGTAGTAAATATCCCGCACACGGACAGACGACCAGCTATGCGTGTATAGCCTGGCACGTGTTGAATACACAGACGCTAGCCAACATTTGACTGTATGTGCGGCACAGACGACCGTCTCTTAGTAACAACAATTGAATGCGACCGTGCAATTGGGGGATTTGCGGAGATTATTTCAAGCGAGCGCGTAATTCGGGGTAGTGTAATTGGGGGTTCCACTGTAGTTCTCTTTATACTTTAATTTTAATATCGTTAATATGTCGGATACATAAAACAATTACTCATTTTAAACAAACAGAGCTTTTGAATTTGATGAAAATTGTTAAAGTTTGTTTTGGATTACAAAAAGCTCGATAAATAAATGAAGTGATTTTATGGGTCCGGGTCGAATTCGTTGGGCCGTGAAGGGAACAAACAACAAGTGAGATATTACAGAACACATTATTAAGCGAAATGTCAGAGCACAGTTAAAATGTCACGGTCGTAATAAATTTAACTCGCAAAATGAAATTGTGTTATTATTTCCTTGCAAGTGGCACGTACGAAAAATGGCCGCCCTTCTCGAAAGGTTCATTATAGCAGCAGAGAGAAAAAAACTAATCAAACTTCCAAATAACAATGGGAAACATGTGGCCAGGTGAGTAACAAGACGTTTGAAATTAATTTATAACACAGAAATATTTAAATTATTCCGCTATAAACAAAAATATGATTTGCTGACATGGGTTGACAGGAACATATTATGTAGAATAATAAATTATTTAATCAAACAACTTGTAGGTATGCCTTTAAATATTCCATGTTTTGAATTTGATTAGTTATAAAGCAGCCATAAAATCGAATTTAATATTTAATAAAAACACATATACGGATTTCATGTAAAATTTATACAAAATAAATTTTGCTTTTTCATGGTGCTTAAAAAACTTAAAACCTGTTACAAGTATTGACGTTGTTTTAAAAAAACAATTATGGAATAGAGCGGAGTGTAACTGTAGGGTTAGGCGAAGGGTGGGAAACCTTCTCATTTCCAAAGGCCACATTCATTTATTTGATTCAACGTAAGGCCCCAGTAAAGAAAACGTTGACGCCGCCCCCCCCTTTTTTCGACTGTCGAACATATAATGGGTTGCTTTTTCCAAACGCTTGCGTATATATTTTTAAAATCAAAGTGAATATTTTGATCAAGCCAAAAGGCTGCATCAGAGTAGTCAAGACTCCGCTGGTTCCCACCACTGTAGTACTGTAGTACTAAAAGTATTTTTTGACGAGAACTGACTAGTGTACCAGTCTTTAAACCTCCTACTTCAGTCAAGATATGATTGAACTGACCAATAGTTCTAAAGTGAGACCATGAAAAAACAGAAAGGATTATTCGTATAAGACTTAAACCTTTGATCCTATAAATTACCAATCGGCCATTAATTATAAAAGTAAGCATAGTTCTACGATAATAGAGCGAGTTTCAGCCAAGAGGACTTATTGGTTAAAAAATGTTGCAAATTTTCCACAAACTGTTGTCTTGCCTAAAAGAAACGTAAGAAATCGTCAACTCAAAGTTGACAGCTCTCATTTGAATTAAATTCATAAAATAGTGACGGGCGTAAATCTTCTATTCCATGACCATTATATAGTCATGCTTACCTATCACAATACAGGTGAATATATTTTGTGTTAATATTGATTAACACAAATCTTATTATTACTTCAATTCAAAGATTTTTTTAGTACACCTGGATGATCAAAAAAGGAGGGCATCCAATCCCAGACCCTTTTGTGATCCCGGGATTTCGGGATGGACAGGATGGAAAACTGTCCATCCAATCATCCATCGTCGTTTTCATCCAATTTTTCGACATAAAATCGTGTATAAATTCAGAATTCGGGATTGACAAATTTTTGATCGGTGATTTTGGAATTATGGAATTTTTCAAAAAAATTGTCTTAGTAAAAGTGATATTTATTATTAGCTCTTCCCGGAATTTAAAAACAAAAATCTCAGGAATTCACGGATTTTCCAAAATGAGACATTTTTTAGCTCTTCCAAGAATTACATTCTCAAAAAACCATTGGAATTGCCAAAAAACTTATTTTTGGGAACTTCTTTTTTTAGTCCTCTCACAACATTCTCTAATTTTCTCAATCCCGGGACTAATCCCGGTATAATCAGTACTAATACTATCACAATCCCGGGATTTGAAGGTTTACAAACAAGGTTTTAACGAAGAAAGTATGTATAAGCAAAACTTATAATTCCATGATTTTTAATGAGATTTTTAGAAATACATAAATATAATAAAAGAGACAACTAATTTGACAAAAACTATTATATTATAATAAAAATATAGGACATTTTCGTTATGAAATAGACCCCAAACACAAACATTATTCTTAGCTTCCTAGCATATTAATGTGCAGAATGTACCCATACTAAATTTATGTCATATTTTATTAGATATTTTCTGAAAATTTGTTTGTGAAAGTCTAACGTGTTATGAATATTATGGCCATTATTGCATGATTCAGTGACCTGACATTATAACACGTGTTCGTTATGGCTTCACATTAATTTCATAAAGGTGCCAAATTAAAATTTATTTTCGACTTTTAAACACAATGGACTGATTCCACCAGACTGAGTACACAACACATTTATTCATTACAGGCGGAACTCCACTTTCGCACACAATTGATTCCTGAAAACGTGTGCGAATGTTGAATGTTCGAAAGTAGAGTTGTAAAAAAAACACCCGAAATTGTCCTTTAATATTTACTTATGTATTTGATAAAAACTATGTTTTTTAATAAACTTGTCAAGAGTTGGTTGTATTTATCTTTCCTTTTCAATTTTTTAAAATTTTCTGCTCGATTAACTAACATAAGCATCAATTTTAAATTACTAGCTAAATTTCCACCAAGACGTAACGTCAATCGGTTTTTAGAAGGTTTGTTCCCAAAGAAAACTGATTTTTCATTTAATAAGAATGTACGATTAAGCATTTTCTTCCAAAATAAACCAGTCTCATCTACATTGAATATTTAACTTTGTGGAAGTTCATTTTAATATAAAGTAAAAGTATAAAAAATAACAATTTTTCAAAGTTTGCCAATCATCTAATCGAAAACGAGCATAATTTTAATCATAACAGTAACGTAGCATAACATAACATAACATAACACTCCATCGAGTAAATAAAAAATGCGTAAAAATTAATAGTTTAGAATTTTTAGAAATAAATAAAAGCATTAAAAATAAAGAATTATTATTAAAATCTTATAATAAAACGGGTGGTTCGCCACTGTTAAATATATTTTCTAACGGTTTAACCCGTCCTAATTGATGCAACTCATTAGTTAATCGTTTCTTAATGTGAATGTCATTTGCATTACCATTATCGTTTGTTTGTTATTCTATCATTCCCTCCTTGCCTCCCATTTTTATTTGATTTTTATTATAATATATTGGAATAGTAAAATAAAAATCATTCGTACTTAAACAAACATTTGCAAGAGTAGTTGTCTGAGGATACACGAAACACGTGTCACATTTTGTAACACAATACGTGGAATATTTTATATTATAATACCTCATTTTAAATTTGATGAACCAGTCGTTACTTGCCAAAACAAAACATTTTTGTATTATCGCCAAAAAATCTAAAAAGAACGATTTTATAAAAATGTGCGAAATAGCGAATTGTGCGAAAGTAGAATGTTCGAATGTAGAAGTCCGCCTGTATTGAAAACATTCTCTTTCCGAGTCGACGTAAATTTTACACGAAAATAATGTTCAAGTTTTTATCTTCGTAAAAAACTATTAAAATATTCTTTTATGACGTACAATAAAAGTTTCAATATATGTACATTAACTTGTCGCGATAAAATTGACGCAATGGTAAAAAAATATATTAAACTTTATAAGAATATTATAAAGTCATTTTTTGTAATAATAAAAAAATCATATATTTATTTTGGCAAATCTGATACTTGAGATTACTTTATCTTTCATCATTATATGAATTAAGTTTTTTATTTAATGCCAGAGACTCCAATCGGTGAATCTGACTCAATTTAAAAAATAATTATGCATTCCGGTATATTTTAAAAATATACATAAATCTAAATTTGCATATTTTTTGATTGGTGTCATATTCGGACCTGTTGTGAACAGGGCTGAAGAAACGGAGTCGGGGGCTTAGTGCGGAGTCGGAGTCGGAAAAATCTTACGACTTAGACCAGTGGAGGGGAACCTGCGACCTTTTGGCTCTTCTGGTGCGGTCTTTTGACCTGATTGGCCAATTCTGCAAATTTTTGTAAAATCGTGAATTTCTGAGATTTTGGGTTCGAAAAACTTTTGAAGAGCTTAAGAAATAACTTCCGCTCTGGTAATTTGGGTAAATCCGTAAATTTATGGGATTCTGGATCTTTGGAAGACCTAAACAAAAAAAGGTCCCACGCTGGTACATTTGGGAAATCTACAAATCTTTGGGTTTCCGGCCTGAGATTCCCTAGTCAATGTTTACTGCGGCCTCACTGCATGCTACTCTGACAAAAAAATATCTGATGGTAAGTATTCATACACTAACAATTTCTTTGGAGTCCGGAGTTGGAGTCGTCTTTTTTAGGACGACTCCACAACCCTGTATCTGAATGCCGGAGATCCGACGTAGTCACGGTATTTTAAATATTTTTATGATAACTACCACTGCCTTGTTTTCAAAGAAACTAACATGTTAGTAATTATTGCATGCGAAGTGTTTGTGTTTTAATCTAAAACTAGGTAAGTTTTGAGCTTTGGCTCAGACGTGTTACAATTTTTATGTTTTGATTTAAAAAAATACGATTAGGTAGTTAAGATGCTGATAAAAGTTTTAAGTGTGATTTACTTATAAAGCGGATAATGTTTGTTTAAATTTTTAGAGGGTCTATAACACGAGTTCCCAACCTGGGGGTCGCAGAGGGTTTCCTGGGTGGTCGATAACTTTTTTAGATTTTGGAGATATAGCAAATCGAGGATTTGAAATTCCCCGGTGAGCTAAACAAAAAAAAGTAGTTTCGGAGACATTCCGGGCAAAAAGTATAGCAAAACGAGAATTTAAAATTCCTGGGGGGGGGGTGGTCGCTAGTCACATGGCTTTTATAAAAAGGGGCCGCCACCCGAAAAAGGTTGGGAGCCTATGGTCTATAACATGGCGGAATGCATGTATCTATTCAATCAAAAAATATAATACAGTGGAACCCCCAATTACACTATCCCGAATTACGCACTGGCTTGAAATATTCGCCGCGAATCTCCCAACTGCACTGTCGCATTCCATTGTCGTTGCTACGAGACGGTCGTCTGTGTGGCACATATAGTCAAATGTTGGCTAGCGTATGTGTATTCAACACGTGTCAAGCTATACACGTATTGCCGGGCGACTGTCTGTGTGCTGGATTTTTACACTTAGTAACTAAATATTTCGTCCATTTTTTTTGTTTGCAAAACTCAGGGAAACCTTAGTTTTGCATTTTTCGCGGAAAAAACAAAATCTACTACTCCAAATTACACGGTCCCGACTTTAGTCTCGACTTATCGATTATACTTCTGTATTTTTTGTATACATATTCTTCTTTATAATAAATACAATGTTGATAATTGTATGGAGTATAAAATTGATTGTTATCTCTATATATCAGGCAAGTATTATGTTGTGGGCGGCAATAATCAGGTGTACAATAAATAAAACATTTACAATTCGTTGGCTATCGTCGATTTATGATCAGTAAGTCAATATTAATAATTACTGGATTGGCATTTACAGCAACGATTTTATTTTACGATGGTGAGTTAACTAACCTTCACAGTTTCGCCCCAATTATGTCACGAAACAGAATAAAAAGACGATATAGATTTTTTAACAAAACAAAACGAGAATATGCTATTTTGTTTTAAATACAATAAATCATTATATGTAGTTTTGAATGTATGTACTGTAAATTTTTCAGCATCGGAAAATAGTTTTAATCCACTCTTAGTAAAATTCTACACATATGTACTTCATCTTACTTTTCGATCAATGATAATTCATTTACCTTCTTTTGCAAGGTATTAACGACTTCTATAAAAAAAAATTAAGCCATATTAAAGTCACGATTACCTTTTATTACTAGCAAAAAATAAAACACAGCAGTTGTGTATAGAAACCCTGCATGATTTTATGTTCATGATCATCTTTATAGGCAACGTGAAATATTAGATGAGAACAGTAGTAAGGACGAGCGTGACCGTAAGGTCACACAAAAAATCGGTGTTAAAATATTTTTCTAAACGTAATTTTTTTTTAAATATTTACAATTTGACCTCTATAGATCAACATAATTTCAACACAATTGTATTAATATAATTAAAAAAATTGCATGCGCTTTTGGTAGTTGTTTCTTTCCCTGCGGTTGATGACTAGCTGAAGTTTGTATAATTTTTAACCGGAATTCAGTGACGGCAATGATAATCAGATAGAAAAAGGATGAAAAGTAGTATCAATAGATAACGGTGTTTACTGTTACCACATGGTCACGCTCGTCTTTTTAGGGTTAAATAATGTTAACTTACTTCTTACTTATGTTTATAACTTAAAATAAAGTTGGGTAAATTAATTATTTAACGTTTCTTTTATCAAAAAGGATTCTTCATCTTCTTGGTGCTATAGTCCAGGGTGAATCAAGACTGTCTGAATCAATCTCCTCCTCTCGATCCTAAGCTTTGGCATTAAATTTGCTATTTTTTTTCTTATAATATGCTTCTCATATAGGATGAATTGTCAGTCCTTGCCGGGTTAAAACAGGGGCAGTTCATCGAGTAACGACCGCATGAATAATTCATCGATTCGAGTTGTTTCAGTATTACGATTAAAGAGTGGCGTGGCACAAACAATATGTTTGATTTCGCCATTAGCCACAATTATATGCAAATTATTTGGGAAAAGTGGCGGCGGGTGTAACACGGGAGCCGTTCTACGGCAGTTATAAGCAACTCCACAGAGTCGCTTGTGTTACTGATGTCATCTGTGTTTAGTTATTTGAACTGAGCGTGGATATATATATATAAAAATGCATTTATAATTAATGTACTCATAAAAGTTCGCACAATTATAATACTATCATTACTGGCGGATATTAAAACAAAGTTTTAATTATATTTAACGGAATTCCAGACACATCGTGTTAATTTTAAAGTGATTTGTTAAGAATTCACATCCTGTGTTGATTGAGTTTTTATCTCGAAACGTATTACGTGTGATATTACAATGTTAAATTAAAAATACAACGATAAAACAAGATAGCATCGTTGAATTAGCCATTATTTAAAAAAAATCGACTTATGTTAACAAAACATCATTTTCTTTCAACATTTTACGCAATTTAAAATGTACAGCTATTTTAATGCCCTTTAAATGCAGGCGTATTATTTATTATTGCTTCACCTGACCTTAGAATTGCCGGTGGCTATTTAGATTTATAATTTAGTACCGTTACTTGGATTCAAAACGAGAATTTTGTTTATCTACTTACGTCTTCATAAATCAAATAAAATACTGCGTTTCGTGGCAAATGTTTTCTTGAAATGTAAGTCAGACATATTGATAAAAAAACTTTTAGTGTGTACCATTTATACGATTTTTTCACGTCTTTAATTAGGTTTTTACTACTGAATTATCGTCTGTCATAGTTACTTGTCACGTAGGAGTTAATGATAACTGTATTTCCGAATATATTAAAAGACACAAAGATATGGTACTGAAATTTATAATAAAAATGTATATTATAGTATGTTAATTTTTCCTACGTATTTTTTTAGTGTAAAATTGATATTTCATATTTAATAATAGCAACAACACAATCATTATACAATAAGTCAGACAAGACAAACCATCCACTGTGCTGAGTACAGTTCTCTGTATAAAACCAACTAATCGGTTAATATTATATATGTACTTTGAAAATATCAATATTTCATACAAGTCATGTAAGATAAACATATTAAAAAAATAAAATACTCATTTGTACTAATTCCAATTTTATTTAATATGATCATTATCTGTCTTTATCATATTAAACAAAAGTGGAATAAGTACAAATAAGTATTTTTTAATACAATACCTTTCCACCAAGTATTGATAGTGAAAACCTTAAAAGTGATTAAGAATAACACGTATACGAGAATTTGTAATTTTTCAGAATTAAAAATATAAAAATACCATGTGAGATCATTGTTTTAAATTACCACCGGCAATATTTATAGTATTATAGTAAAGTAATTGATAAGTTAGTTTATTTTTACTATATAAATAAATATTTCTGACAATGGCGTGATGGCGAAACTACTCTCATTCATGTTACGTAGTTCTGCTAACATTTTTTTTAATAAATCCTAAAATAGCAGAGTTTCTCCAAGTAATTAAAGACAATCAATCTACATTAAGATTGCTCCCGATTGGTAAAAATAGCAAAATTATAATATTAGTTGATAGCCCGAATTCTATTTGAATTTGTGAATATTATTATTTAACAACTTTTTGTCAATTATGGATGACTTTTTTTTTGAATTGGCTCGCATTTTAAAACAATTCGAGATTTGTTAAGCTCATACATAAACAATCTTTTTTTAAATACATATTGTTTGTTACAGTCACCTTAGTGTGGACCGGTTGAGTAAATAATTTGATCTATGCAAGAAAATTTAATTGAGCACCAAAACAAATTGCCGATACTAAATTCTTCACTTAAATGAATTGATTCATGATTCATGAGCTACAATTGGATACACTATGATTTATTACGAAGGCGTTCGCTTGTGGTACACCCGAGTAATTGATCATGATGACCATGTGAGATGAACCCATACTTTTGAACATAACACACACTACCCTATCGTATTTAAGAAATATGATATTTATGATCATAATTTTAAAAATCTCTAAATGCAGGTATAATTTATCTCACAAAATTACAATAAATGTGTACCTTCACTCTTTAAATTTTTGAATTTAACTCTCGCGGCTCGGAGACTAGAAAAATACTTCTCTGCCGATGGGGTCGTTTAGGGACCCTAGTGGTTTCCTCATTATTGGCCTTATTCTTATGAATTAAAAAAAAAAATCGTCTAAGGGCTTTAAAATATCTCTCTGCATCATTCCTCATACATTTTTTTTTATAAAAATCCGTGTTTTTTTAATAAATAATCATATTTTAAGCTGCGCGTAAAAAAGACGTCATTCCAGCACAAATATGAATTTGCTACTGACGCGTTCAGCCCAGTTATCTTACGAACGATCGCTGATAAGCGGGCGCTTATCTCGTTATCGCATTATCGCGTTATCTCGTATTTATATAAACTACAAAAGGTCCAAAAAAACTATGATACAAGAATACCTTAATTATTAACATTGTATCATCCATATTAAAATAGATATTTAAGAAAATGTGGGTATTGGGGTCGCATTTCTTGAGCTTGGAACCGGAAAAGTTAAAATACATACGTTAATTTTGTAAATTATTCCTTTTTGGAGTTGAGTTAATATTATACATAATAAGAGCAGGTTTTATAAATCCATATATCTGAACTGTTAGTAATTTAATAAGTTATTTTACCGTTTGAAGTTTCAGTTTTTTATAAACGTTGTGTAATGTTTCGAAATGGTTTTTTTTGATCTGGATGGATAGTAAGCTGTCTTACAATTTATGTCTCATATTAATGACGTAACAAAAAAACAATCACGTTGAATAAGAATGTTGTTCAAAAATTGATAACCGTTGACTAGAGCTTTGTATCTAGGAATCCAGGATTGTTATAATACCGACCCCGGGATTCATTAAAAGGTGTACAAAAAAAATTGACATACTCTCCGATTAACAATCATATAAAATAATAAAATAATTCTATAATCTATATAATAAATAAATAAATTGTGGACTTACTCCTGACTAAACTTAATCTGACGATTGTTTTCATTGTTAAATAATTAAATTTCTCATAAAAAAGTTTCGCTATAGAAAATAAACTCTTTTGATTCTAATAAAAATATTTATGTTTTGTGATATCTTTTCTGCTCGATTTGATCTCAAGCAACTGTAGCTATAGAATTAAAAATAAGTTACTTTTGACCAGGGGTGGGGAACCTTTTATTCTCGATAGGCCGCATTCATTTTTCTGATTCGACATGAAGGCCGCAGTAAACATTGACTAGGGAATTTTTGGTCGAAAACAATTTCTCAAGCCCAGAAATTTGCCAAAATTACCAGCGTGTGACCTTTTTTTTAGGTCTTTCAAAGGATATTGACATTGAAACTCCCAAGAAGAAGGCCGCAGGATCCCCACGCCTGATCCATAGTGTTGCCACTGCATGCTAAGCTGACAAAGATGTTGTGATGGTAAACATATATTATATAAGTTAAAATGAAATTAATGAAAAATTTCTTTGGAGTCGGAGTCGTCTTTTTTTTACACGACTCCACGGTGAAAACACGTGGACTGTTCCGATAAAAGTTTTGTGATTAATTTATTAAAGATAATATTTAAAAAGGTAACTACTAGGACTGTAAAACTAAAGTGCAACATTTAATCTATTAAACTCTTGTTGGGCGTTGCGAAATGATAATTGAAAAAAAAAACTGCTTTCTAATTAGTGTGAAATGATGTAACATTACGAAGTAAAATTAAATAATTTATTACTTTACGCTTTAGGGGTATTTAATTATTTATATTCGATCATTTAAATTTTAAATTGTTAAAAGATACAGCTCGTTTATCATTATTTATTATATGTTCACACAGAAAACTTATATTTTTATATTATACGAGCCGTACAGTAAATTTACATAATGATTGGTAATATATAGAATATATATATTTATACTCATTAATAATATATTTAAATGGCGGTGTAGTAGTATTTCTTATATAAGAAACGACATAAATTATTTGAATTTGTGGCGGCGTTAAGCAGTTATTTTTAATTGATTTTTAAGAATCTAGTTCTCTTGCGAAGAAGTAATATTTTTACTACTTCACTTTTTCCTACTTACTTATTTGATATATCAATAAATAAGAAAGACATTGTGCAAAGCCGGTTCGAATAGTTTATTTAGATTTTACAATATTTAAAGTATGGACAGGTAAATTTGCAAAAACCATTTTGCCAAAAATGTGAATGTCGTTGAAATATTTAATACGGAACGTTTATAGCCTGTGATTAGACTGCTGCCAGGCGTACCGAAGGAAATTTTTTGGACAGCCAAAAATATCCTAAAAATAATTCATCAATACCGTCTTTGAAGTTAATAAGATGCAAAAAATATATCAACATTCATTTTAGAACACGCTTGAATAATCCGAATAAAATATATTAAAACATATTTATGCAAGCAAACTATCGAAAACAATTTCAAAGGCTTTAGATAGCGCCGGGGCATGCATTTTGTGCACACCAAAGATAACTTTTAGTTAGTGAATAGATAGATATATACTGAATTTACTTTACTTTACTTTACTGAAATTTCTTAATAACATGACAATTGTGTAACTTTTTTCCAATGAATATATGTAGTTCATACTTAAAACCGTTTGAATACCGTGCAAATAAATCATTAATATGTCCCAGAGATACTGCGTGTTTTTGAAAAAAAAATTTGCCCAATATACACTCGAATTCGATATTTTAAAAACCTATATTGACTCAGTATAGATAGCACTAAACATATTCATCAAAATATTGCTTATATTCTATTATAATACCAAGTATTTGATTTTTTAAATGTATCGGACATCCGTGTTCGCTTGCATATGTTCCGGACACCGGTGTCCGCTTGGTATTCAAGTGGTTAAAGTATACATATGCTCACAGATAGACACTAATGTGTTGAGATAAAAGTACGTCCATACCACTTTACAGAAAAATGGCGCCAAAGTACATTGTACGTCCATACTCCTTCCTCTAAAGGTTACGGAAGGCTAAGTAAGACCCGGGATTCCGAGCCACTAAAAAAAATATCGGTTTCTATGTCAAAAAGTCTGGTAGACCTAACTAACATGTTATGACAGGGGTTAACAATCTTTTTGGACCCTAGAGCGCATTCTAAAATATTGGTACGGCGGCGGACACCAAATTTTTTCAAGGTTATTTATAACCCAAGATTTAACGATTTGCCCAAATTAATTGACGGGTGCACCAAAATCGGGCGGTGGGCACGGGGTTGGTAACCCCTGTCTTATGAATTCCTAATTGCATGACTGTCCAATCCTTTTTTTTTTACAGATATTAGTTTATCAATTCAAAACTGAAAATTATATACCGACATCTTCACAACTTGATACAAAGAGGTGACAAGTGACAAACTAGGCTGGGGAGAATATTAAAAGTCTTAAAGCAAGGAAATTATAAACTAGGTGAATGTGCCCACACTTGATTTGTGTGGTAAACTTGTTTCCTAGTATGTCTCGCCCGAGTTACCTCGATTGGTCAATAAATTAACTAACTACCGTCTAACGGGTTGCCGCTTTACTATTAGTTTGGTTGCTTGACAGGTTAACTAACTGCCATGGATGAAATATATTGTATAATTAAGCATTATTTAAGTCAGTAATACGTAATAAGGAGATAATAAAAAGAAACATATTATTTTAATCAACATGTCGTTGAAAACACATTATTGAAATAAAATATTTGACTATTTTGTATTCTATTCTGCGAATCTGGGAAGCACTGTTCTAGGATGTCAAATAACCAGGGCTGCAGAGTCGAGTAAAAAATGCATCATTTTATTTCAACTCATATATTGACTGTGGACAGGAAAAAAGACGTAACTCGCACATAGCAAATTTTACAGGAGGCACAAAAAACGTGTTTTGATGACTTTGGGCCATATGAAAATTATGAATGATACACAACCTTGAAGTGCACGACTTCTAAACTGGTGTTTAATTGACATAATCTGATATTATATGTCAGCAAAAATATATAATATGAGCAAAAACTTTTATTTCTAAAAACTTATACCTCGCTTAGGAGGTATGAGTCACCAGTTCCTAGGGCCGTTCGATTGATCAACTCATTGCCTAGAGAAGTGAACATTTTTAGTGATAGTTTTTGTGAACTGTTTGTTGAATTTTACTGTTATTTCTTGATTTCTCGATGAGCTAAAAAAACGAGTTTTGAGATATTTGCCAGGAATTGTCCCAGAAAAAGGTGGCTAACCTAACTACAGATGATCTGATGGTATACATATATATAAGTTAGAATGAAAATTTTGAAAAAATTCCTCGGAGTCGGAGTCGTCTTTTTTTTACACGACTCCACAGCCCTGGTTAAGACATTGAGTTGTATTATATTATTCGAGTAGATAATATTGATGATATACAAATATTCGGTTATTGTGCTTTATTTTCTCCAAAAACTATGATTACCGTTGCTATGGATATGCCAGTCAGTATCTATTGAATATTATACAAAGTTTGGAGTCTATTTGAAAGCTTGAACAATAAAAAAAAAGAATAATCGAGAACACTCGGTGAGGATACAGTGATAATTAGAGAACATCAAACATGTAAATACCTAGATTTTTTTTTTAATAATTTAAGATTGAACATATTTTATTTTGGTGGACATGTTTTATATGAATTTAGAGATAACGTAAAATCATAAAAAGGCAACTATTTGAAATTCTCTCGTCCATGTAAAATAGAATAAAAAATTGTAGCGAAAAACCATCTATCAATGTACTATTAAAACAAAACACATTCCCTTGATTTAAAAAAAACGACCCAGAAGAAAAATGAAAACCCAGATTAAGAATGTCATCATTAGTTTTCATTTTATTCCACGTGGCGTGCACAAAAAAGAAACAGCGGCGCTTTGGCTAATTTAAAAACATTTCTTTCGTAACGTTACCTGCCTGTCTGTGTGCATCTCTTGTTCATCTATCACAGTTACTTTCCGGGACTTCCCCGACCCTTCCCACGCAAACACTCCCCCAAGTTGGCCACCCTTACGCGCGGGACGTCCCATTATTAAAATGTCAAATGCGATCAAGCCATTAAATTGACAGGTTGACATGGGGAACTTTGTATGTACTGGCGGCCCCGGATAAGGGACGCCACAATGTATAGACTTACTATAGTCATCTGCAAGTGCACTCATCAAAACAAATTTTTATTTAATTATGTAACAAAGTTATATTATTACTAATCTGAATCAACACAATCTCAAACAAAAAGAAACATGGAATTTTGTCATCACAATTCACTACCAGTGCCACAATCCACCAAGAGTTTTTGAACTTACAGCCCTTTCTATGCTATATTTCCATATTTGATTATTTACACTTTAAATTTATAAGTCAAGATTTCAAAGTACCCATTGACTGTCGGAATAAATCCACCGATTAATGGTTATTATTAGGGAACAAATTAAATGGTCATAATTTAAATCAATTTTTGGTCAGAATAAAAATATTAATATAATAAATAACTTACATTTAATATATAAACAAACATAGATGATGCCAGGCGTTTTACCAAAAACCGAGTAGACGCTACCGTGGAACGCCCAATCACACTACCCCGAATTACGCGCTGGCTTGAAATATTCGCCGCAAATCCCCCAATTGCACTGTCGCATTCCATTGTCGTTGCTACGAGACGGTCGACTGTGCGACGCATACAGTCAAATGTTGGATAGCGTCTGCGTATTCAACACGCGCAAGGCTATACACGTATAGCCAGGCGTCTGTCTATGTGTTGGATTTTGACGCGCTTTGCATTTTATCACTTAGTAACTAAATATTTCGTCAATATTTTTTTTTTGTAAAACTGAGGAAAATCTTAGTTTTGATTTTTTTTGCGGAAAAAACCAAATCCCTAATTTTGTTTGAGATTCTTCACTCCCCCAATTACACTACCCCGAATTACACTGTCCCGACTTAAGTGTAAATGGGGGTTTTACTGTACTTCACTTTTTAGTAATATGTAGTTAGTATTATTTAATAAATTAGCGTTCAAATCAAAGATTGAATGACTTTGCTTGTGCGTAGAAGTATCGGGACTTAATCCTGATAACTTGACTACTTTACTGCGGGTCCGACCTTCAACATAACATGAGTAACTATTTTTAATTTAATATCTCTTATTATATGAATTGAGAGTCTTACTTAAAGGAATTCATATTCTTAAGTATAAGATTATATTACAGTAATTCATGTAAGAGTATTCCGACAGACATTTCAATAGGAACATTGGATTGATAGTAGACAATCGTATTTGATTTTATTACATGTAATAATGTTAAGCAATCAAGTTTAATGGTGGATACATTATTTTGTCCCGGATCATAGTTATTCATTACAATAATAAGACTACCGTTATAATATTGTGTTATATCTTTAAACAGAAGAATTTAAAGTGGTTTATTATAATATAATATATTTTTATTACAAACTATTATTGCCATATTCTTTATCCGAGTTTTTTCGTATATACCGATATTACCATTAAATAAATATTATTTTTAACTACGCAAACAAATATTAAATTGTGAATTATTGTTTATTTTTCTTTGTTTCAGCAGGTAAAGTGGATAAAATGAATTACTTATGTAATATCGACTGTGGAAAGGAAAGAAGACGTAACCTACAGTTTGTTTCAAACCAGGCTTTTTTCGATAATCACAATATATTAAACTTGATACACGTTCTATCAAAAGGATGCAAACAACAAATACCGAATTAGTATCTAAATTTAACTTCTAAGTTTGAAAAAGATGAGCTTGTAAAAAAATAAAGTCAAGAAAAAAGGCTGAAATAAGAGTGTTTCCTAGACAATTTCTTAAATTAATATTAAGATTATGTCAATTAAACACCAGTTTAGAAGTCTCCGTGCACTTCAAGGTTGTGTATCATTGATAATTTGCATATGTCCCAAATACATCAAAACACGTTTTTTGAGTCTCCTGTAAAATTTTATAAGTGTGGGTTACGTTCTTTTTCCTTTCCACAGTCGATATCATCATAATGATGGATAAAATAAATGCGACGAAAGTATTCATTTTGAAAGAGACTAACTTTACAAAATACCAATATGTTATCATTATCCGGAATATCTTACAGGCCCGTGAATAGAATGCATCAAAAAATAATTTATCATACTAATAATTGAACAGTGTACTTTCAGTTAAATCCGACGAGACAAGACAATGTAAAAATACAACCATTTTTCAATGTAAAGAAAAAAGACAACGTTCAGAGAGTTAAGTAGATACTTAGTGACAAAAATAATTCAAAAAAGCAAGTCATGTTTATGTGAAATGATAAATTATTTTGAAATTTATTTGCTACAGATTGACTCGAACAATACATAAGCTGATATATTATAAGAACACAAGATTACATAAAGTTTACAGTGTGATCACAAAAGATCTTACATTCTTTCAATATTTTCTTATTTTATATGAGTCTGCTTCCGATGTATATCACATGCACTCATAATAGGCGTATATCAACGAAGTTTTTATATGAGAGTTGCTTGTTATTCAGTCACTAAGCTGTCATTATCTCGAAACTAACGATTATTCTACTGCTGCACTTATGTTATAACATTAACACTTCTAGCACCCTTCCTTCCTATTATTAAATTATTTAGTTCTTCTAGCTCAGTGTCTGCCAAACTGTGTGCCGCAAGAAGTCTCAGGTGTGCTGCGGTGGAAGAAGCCTTAAAAATGTAAATTTTAAATAATGTCTATTCAAAAACAAATATTTGTCATGTAGGATTTCGGAAGTAAAACGGTAGTAAATCAAAGATTTTAAATTACTCGGTGAGCTAAAAAAAAAAAGAGTTTCGGAGATAATCTGCGACATCTTGGTGTGCCGCGGTACTAGTTCCATTCATCAGTGTGCCGTAAATTAAAAAAGTTTGGCAGACACTGTTCTAGCTGAAAACAACTTCAGTCGAAAATATTTTTTTTCAACCGTAATGCATCTATGTACAGAAGGTATTAAAAAAGGTGCATAGTTTTTTTTTATCATTGTGTAGATCACAGATAGAGAGACTAATACATGTATACACAATTTATTTGTATAGAATAGAATACCTGCTGCTATAGATACAAGTAGAAACATACACATGTCATCTGCTCAGCCATTGTTCTCCTGGAGAGAATGGAAAAATGTTGCATACTAATGTATGCAGCTAAAATATATATATAATTTTCATATCAGTGGCGTATTACGAGTGAGAAACGGGGCACAGTAATTTAGTTCGCCGGCCGTAATAAAAGAATCGTAAATTTGTCCAACAATAAGTTTTCATTATGATTGATTACTGGTTTTGATATGAAATAATTCTCATGTTGGGTAATTTTTCTAACGGACGAGCGAGTTTTTGAGCCGACTCGATGATTGAGACATATTATTATCGGAGTGGTAATTGGTATACGTGATTATAACAACATTACGGCTTAATCGAGTGTGCTTTGTAAATCATTTTGACAGGATATAACACAGATGAGTGATACGGAATAATTATTTAGTATTATGGTAATTCCCTTTGGCTATGTTTTAGACATTTTGTCGACGGTAGACATGCAGTCAACAAGGCGTTATACGTAATATGCAGTATAAATTAATTCACGTAAACAAAGCTTCCGAGAGACTTTTCGTAAAATGGTCTTAGATTTTCATGTTGAAAGAAATTATATTTATAAAAATAAAACATTTTTTTGTATCGATTTCACAACATAATAATAAGATGACAACCTATTTCGTTCATCGCGAAATTTTTCAACTGAACTTTTTGTAAGGCTTTATTGAAATGTACAATCTTGAATTTTGTAACGTTGATAGGTTGTTAATCGGAGCTTAGTTTTGTATATATATGTACATATTTTCATGTGACCAATAATTACTCAACAAGTATTAAATATGAGTTAAAAAAAACTGATATTAATCCAATATTATTTCTCGAGATTTTTTTGTTGAAATCCCTAAATTATATCTTCTAGTAACCAAATACCATACAAAAAACGTAGCATACCATTCAATATATTCAAGCCATTTTGTTTGTATTCGGGTGTTTTCTATTTTTAATGGTTGGAATCTACTGTTGAAATGTTCCAAAATTTAAAATATTTTTGCAGAAAAATACTCATTTGTGAATATTATTTTTTTATCAGTAAGCATTTTTTAAATTTGTAATGCTGAGTTTTTATAATACGAAATTTCTTCTTTAAAACTGCTTGATTTAAAATACATATATTATGCAATAATATAAATATATTAAAATGGTTGAACACTTTTTTGCAGTGATTTCACATTTTAAGAAAGATCAAGATCAATTTCGCTAATCTTGTACATTATCAATTGATAAGGTTGGTTATGATCGTATTAGGTAGTTATGATATAATGGTGTTCTATATTTTTATTTTTAAAAACCTTTTTCACTTAGAATTAACAGCGAACACCTAAAAACTAAACAAAAGTATCCTTTTTCAAATAGTACATTAAACATATTTTTGATAATATGCAGATACCATTCACCGTACGAGTTTTCCACCCTTCGCCACTGAAAAAGAGGCTTTGACTATTGACTAGTGCTGCCACTGAAGGCTCTTGTAATGTTTTACACAGCGGGCCTCTATTATTCTGCATTCGTATTCAGTTCGAGTTGAGACAAGTTACTAAACGATATTGCCAACTGAAAACAGTACAGCAGACAGCCTGACAATGGACGTTAAAACACTGTCGCGTTCATTATTTTACAATACTTTACCAATTTTATGTAACAAAATTCAATATTTACCGTTGTAAGATTGACAATAAAGCTCTTTGAATGCACTGGAAATAACACTAATATCTGAAAACTAATCAAGATCGTGTCTTTAGTTCTAGGGCACATACACCTAGAAACAAAGGTCCCGGGACATGATCCTGAACATCTACGTAATGTCTCAGGAACTTTGTTCCAGAACATGTACTTAAACACATGGAGGTCACACAATCGTCACCCGTTGAGCTTATGTTGGTCAGTGTCCCAACGAACGTTATTTGATTTTATTCGATGCAAACAATGCAAGTAAAGTTAATTATTAATGCTTTCTACGATAAAAATACAATTATTTTACCATCCACGATGACAGCTTATACTATAGATAATTCCAATATAACTTATTGTTGTATATGGTTTATTTTGACAGCTGTCACCATAGGGATACATTTCAAAGTCTAAAATAACTCTCTAAAATGAAACCAAATGAGTAGATGTCTACAAGTGCTGCCTACGATGTATTCCCACAAGTAGTATTCGGTTTTTATAATAAAAATTAGATTTATCCCACAATAAGTCATGACGAAATACAGCTTATAATAATGTTTTTCACTATTTGGAAATCGGAATCGGAGTCGTTTTATTATTTAATGAATATCATTTTAGAATTGGTTTTATTAATTAATTTAAATATATATAACAGCTTATTTCATGATGACCGATATTTTAATTATTTTAAAACTTTCGTTTGGATTCTGTATTAAATATTAATATATAATGTTGGTTATTATTATACATATAAATCAAACGTATCTATAACATCATTTTGATTTATTAACCCGATATCGGATGTATCTTTTTTCATCTGAAAGCTCGTGTTTCAAGACACAAGTAATAAATAAAAGTTGTACGTAATAAAGTAACATTGTTTATTTCACTTTGAGTTACCGATAAATTACGACGGATTTTTTCTTTACTAAGTAAGTAGTTTTATTATAAAAGTAAAATATTTACGATTTGATTCGTTAAAACTAGTTTACTGAACAGAGATATTAAATTTAAGACTGACAAGTGTAAAGTGTTCATTCATTTGAAATTTTCGAGCTTCCTAGTCTGTTTTATGTCTACACCGCTTGTATTGTTTGCAATTTCCAAGAACGAACTCGCACAATAATTTTCCAATCTTGGATAGCAAAACTTAGACAAAGAGCAAACTAAAATAATTAATAAAGTTTATTATGAAAGCACAAAGCAACCGAAGCTGCAATTCATTTAAACACAAGACTTGTCAAATGTGTTCAAATTATAATATTTAATCAGTTTACAGACTTACATAATATAATACCAATGATACAATTATTTTTTATTAGATAAACAAAAAAAAAAACGCCATTCTTTATATAAAAGGCATTGGCGAATAAATTATTTTAAAACAGTATTTTTTATTTTGGAAGAGTTTTTAAAAACGACATTAAAATGTTTAAACACGAATACACGATTTTATGTTGAAACTTCAATCCCGGAATACATAGTAAGTATATTTGTGCCCGAACACAAATCCATGTAATAATTAATTACATTCTTCCGGTGACTCCAAATACATTTCTCCTGTTCGAAGATACAATCATGTACGAAAATACGAATGCCATTACCTTTTACCTTATTTAACACTCTTGTTAAGATGCAAATAATGAGAACCACTGATCTAGAATGCAATGGTAACACCCGATGCTGCGTATATCACTAGCTTGGTGTATTAAAACGGACATAAAGTTTTATGCGATCGTTAGTAGATTCGTTTTATTACATGATAAACGCGATAGCTGTTCGATTCATGTAACATTTTGTGTTTATATAACATATTAATTGTATCTTTGCAGGAAATGTTCGTATATATTTATATTGCGTGTTATAATAGTTTTTTTAATAATTTAAATAATTGCATCGCTTATAAGAGCAAAAGGTAGAACATGTTAACCTTTAAAGGCCCGTGGACTTCTTGCGAAATATTTGCATGACCCGTAGCTTCTATAAAAATAATTATATCTCTAAAAATAGTCATCCTATGTGGGTAAAATAAAAATTGTTTTAATAATTAACGAAAGCTTTATTTACTATTTTTCACAATTTTATATTATTATACATTAAAGTTAAAGAATTTAAACGATAAAAATTAGACAAAACTTAAAAAATTTAAACCATAAAATTACAAAAAAGTAGAAAATTTTCTAGGTATAGAAAAAAATCTGTATCCCTATTGAAATATGTTGTATGTTGTGGATACAACTGATTTATTACGGTCCGCCTAACACAACGCATATTCCGAGAGTCGACCTTGTAACACGGATGTTTATATTACTCAATATAACAAAAATATTGAAAATAAAATTATGGATCGGTATCTCAAAGTCATGCTTTATGTAATAAGCTAATATTAATATTTTGAATACTAACATCATAAATCAGTGTAATCCGATAGCGAAATGTACCATAATCAATGGTCCCGTACGGGACCGTCGGGCGTTTAAACGTTAAAAAACCTTTCTCTTTTGCGCCCTATCCCTAGAATGACAGGTTTCATATTATTAAATGCAGGTTGTTCATAAAATTAAATTCATACACAATAATTTGAATAAGAATAATGATAAATCATTTCATAATTATTAATTTATTGAAAATGAATAGTCCAGGGACTATTATAAATCAATCTATATTCATTTCAAAAGTGTCATGTTAAATATGACGTTTATTTATAAAAGTGCTCTCTCACGTTTGTTTAAATTATGCCAATGATTGCCCGAAAATTTTTGTGAGCCCTAAGGACAATCTCTATGACTGAAGGTACTGATTGCAATACCGGCTTAACCAAAACCGGTAACCCGGTATTTGTGGTGATTTAATACCGAAATTGCGGAATTGAAAGCCAAAAACGGATTTTAAATATTTTGTAAATCATAACATTTAATCAAATTGTTCGTGATGAAATGAAATATTTTAAATCTGTTTAGAGCTGTACATATCAATATTGACAGGTTCCAGAATTAATGATCTATATATTAATACTCGATAATGTCCGTCCGTCTGAATGATTGTCCGCGATTTTCCCTCCCCCTCCTCCGCCCCAGCCCCGCTGTCGCCATTTTTTTATTCATACCAAATACATACTTTTTTCGTTTGTATATGGTCGCGATTTCGCCTTTTCGATGACGTCAAGAAAGACGGTCCTCCTCCCCCCCCCCCATCCTGCCCCGCTGTCGTCATTAATTCATTTCTTCATTTTTCTCTGACGTCATGAGTGAATTTTTGAAATCATGACATTTTTATTTTATTATGTGTAAAAACAATTATTTTTCAAAAAATATTCTCTCAAGCTGTGGGATTCGATACCATGCCCCAATTTTCATGCGCGACGTTCGGCCACCCAACGCACTGCTCCACAAGTCCACTTGATGGTTACGAAAAAAAAACTCTATTTAAAGTTTTAGTTAACTAATAATGACATCTGTGGGTGAAATCTTGCACTAAACGAATTTGAACCGTTCTGCAGCGTTGTGAGAGGCTATATAAGGCTGCTCAATTATATATAATAATTTAATATATAATAATTTAATTAACTATTTATTTATATATATACGAAAAATGGTTGTTAGCAAGCTTAAACATTATTCCAAATATTAAATAATTTACGAGGTCTATTTCTGCTAATACGAAAAATAGTTGTTAGCAAACTTAAACATTATTCCAAAAATTAAGTAATTAACAAGGACTATTTTTGCTACTATGAAAAATGGTTGTTAGCAAACTTAAACATTATTCCAAAAATTCAATAATTTACGAGGTCTATTTCTGCTAATAGGAAAAATAATTGTTAGCAAACTTAAACATTATTCCAAAAATTAAGTAATTTACAAGGACTATTTTTGCTACTATGAAAAATGGTTGTTAGCAAACTTAAACATTATTCCAAAAATTAAATAATTTACGAGGTCTATTTCTGCTTCTACGAAAAATGGTTGTTAGCAAACTTAAATATTATTTCAAAAATTAAGTAATTTACAAGGACTATTTTTGCTACTATGAAAAATGGTTGTTAGCAAACTTAAACATTATTCCAAAAATTAAATAATTTACGAGGTCTATTTCTGCTAATAGGAAATTAATTGTTAGCAAACTTAAACATTATTCCAAAAATTAAGTAATTTACAAGGACTATTTTTGCTACTATGAAAAATAATTGTTAGCAAACTTAAAAATTATACCAAAAATAAAATAATTTACGAAATTTCTACTTCTAAGAAAAATGGTTGTTAACAAACTTAAACATTGTTCCAAAAATTAAGTAATTTACAAGGACTATTTTTGCTACTATGAAAAATGGTTGTTAGCAAACTTAAACATTATTCCAAAAATTAAATAATTTACGAGGTCTATTTCTGCTAATAGGAAAAATAATTGTTAGCAAACTTAAACATTATTCCAAAAATTGAGTAATTTACAAGGACTATTTTTGCTACTATGAAAAATGGTTGTTAGCAAACTTAAACATTATTTCAAAAATTCAATAATTTACGAGGTCTATTTCTGCTAATAGGAAAAATAATTGTTAGCAAACTTAAACATTATTCCAAAAATTAAGTAATTTACAAGGACTATTTTTGCTACTATGAAAAATGGTTGTTAGCAAACTTAAACATTATTCCAAAAATTAAATAATTTACGAGGTCTATTTCTGCTAATAGGAAAAATAATTGTTAGCAAACTTAAACATTATTCCAAAAATTAAGTAATTTACAAGGACTATTTTTGCTACTATGAAAAATGGTTGTTAGCAAACTTAAACATTATTCCAAAAATTCAATAATTTACGAGGTCTATTTCTGCTAATACGAAAAATAATTGTTAGCAAACTTAAACATTATTCCAAAAATTAAGTAATTTACAAGGACTATTTTTGCTACTATGAAAAATGGTTGTTAGCAAACTTAAACATTATTCCAAAAATTCAATAATTTACGAGGTCTATTTCTGCTAATAGGAAAAATAATTGTTAGCAAACTTAAACATTATTCCAAAAATTAAGTAATTTACAAGGACTATTTTTGCTACTATGAAAAATAATTGTAAGCAAACTTAAAAATTATACCAAAAATAAAATAATTTACGAAATTTCTGCTTCTAAGAAAAATGGTTGTTAGCAAACTTAAACATTGTTCCAAAAATTAAGTAATTTACAAGGACTATTTTTGCTACTATGAAAAATGGATGTTAGCAAACTTAAACATTATTCCAAAAATTAAATAATTTACGAGGTCTATTTCTGCTTCTACGAAAAATGGTTGTTAGCAAACTTAAATATTATTTCAAAAATTAAGTAATTTACAAGGACTTTTTTTGTTACTACGAAAAATAGTTGACAAACTTAAACATTATTCCAAAAATTCAATAACTTACGAAATTTCTGCTTTTACGAAAAATAGTTGTTGGCAAACTAGAACATGATTCCAAAAATAAATAATTTACAATTTAAATACTGCAGGGCAGGGCTATCGATATACGCCCCCAGATATATTTCTTTTACTAGAATTTCTGGATTATTCAATAAATAGGTTAGTAATTTATTTTTGACGCCTGTAAATTTTCTGACTACTTAAAAATGCAACAAAAATCCCCCCGTTGAGGTCAACGGGCTTACAGCTAGTCTCTTTTAATGATGTAATAGTATTTCAAGACGTCATATATGAAATCACCCGTATATGATTACGTATATTTCTATTTATTTTCTAATATCAATAAATCGAATTAGATTTATTCGCACGGTGTAAATATTTCTGTTTTTTTTTGTTTATTCAAACTTTTTTTTTAACATCAGTATTTACTGTGAAATACCGGCATTGGAATCCTTAACTGTAGCCTCGAAATGACTTTATTGACAGCCCTAGTCTCTTCAATTGTCGCATTGTTTCTGTCGAAAGTAGGCTTGTCCAAATAATTGATAATTTTAGACTCTTGTCATTTCCCACTAAAGAAAGATACATCAATAAAATAATATATGTATATTCATAACAATTAAATGAAAAACAATTCGACATCGTAAGATTTGTGTTTTGATTTTTCCATCATACATTTAGAAACCTTTATATTAATTAATCGGCGTATTTTCAATTGATTTAACTTTGCTTCAATGTGAATTATTGGCCTTAAAAAACAAATAACTGTAACTAGATAGAACATTATCTTATGTCAAAACACGTTATTAACTTATCCGGTTCTAAGCTCAAGAAATGCGACCCCAATTCCCACATTTTCTTAAATATCTATTTTAATATGGGTGATACAATGTTTATAATTAACGTATTTTCATAGTTTTTTGGACCTTTTGTAGTTTATATAAATACGCGATAACGCGATAACGAGATAAGCGCCCACGATAAGCGATCGTTCGTAAGATAGCTGGGCTAAACGCGTCAGTTGCAAATTCATATTTGTGTTGGGATAACGTCTTTTTTACGCGCAACTTAAAATATGATTATTTATTAAAAAAACCACGGATTTTTATAAAAAAATGTATGAGAAATGATGCAGAGAGATATTTTAAAGCCCTTAAACTATTTTTTTTTTGAAATTCATAAGAATAAGGCCAATAATGAGGAAACCACTGGGGTCCCTAAACGACCCCCATCGGCAGAGAAGTATTTTTCTAGTCTCCGAGCCGCAAGAGTTAACCCATTTTTATATATTCCATATCCGCTCCCAATACGGAGCATATGGTTACCACGAGGTTCCTCCATGACTCTCTATCCCCAGTCAGCCTCCTTGTTGGTTTATGTTGTTTAGTTGTAAACTTTACAACACTTGATTAGATTTTGTACTTTATTCTCATTGTCTGAGCACTATTGTTCCCGGATTGATTTGACCTCAATTTTCAATTAAACTTGCAAATATGTAGGTCGCTTTGAAACAACACCCGGTAAATTAAAATCTATTATTGTCTTCTAGAAAAATAATTTAAATTCATTTTATATTGGATTAAAAATATTTACCAGACACTGTGTTTACATGTTTGCAATAAAGGCACAAGGCTGAATGCACTAAGTTAACAATAAATTAAAATATATAATCAAGCTAATGACATTCTTAATGGCAAAATAAGTATTAATCTATCACCATTACTTAAATTAAAAGATTTTAAGAAGCTGCCCTAATTGTACACAATCATTTAAATCAGTGTTTCTCAACCTTTTTGGGAGCGTGGCCCCTTTTGAGTGTCTTTATTTTTCTGTGCCCCCATTGTTTTGTCTTCCCATGAAAATTATAATTTCAAAAACCCACCTTATTTTATAGCTCTTCCGAGATTTTCTAATCTAGAATGCCAGTAATTTATTTTATTTACGGATTTACAAAAAATAGCTGCGCGACGTCCGCCATTATGCTCTTCCCTGTATCGTTTTATAAATACCTGTGGCCCCCCTAAACTGTGTTGTGGCGCCCCAAAACAAAAATAAATCTCTGTGCCCCCCTTAGAACACGCTGTGGCCCCCACTTTACCATTACCACTATTTTCTTTAACAATTATTTAATAATACTATCTCAAATCTACTTAAATAAAACAAATTCAGTTTATTAAATTTTATGTCTACTTTATTTTAAAAATATGTCAGGAGATTAAAATATAATATGGGAAGATGTATTGTGTATTGCTTCTACGCCAGTTTATATAAAATAGCTGAATTAAATTTAAACATAGTTCAAACGAGTGCGTGAAGTTGAAATATGTAAATATCAAATAATTATCAAAAAAATCTGAAACTAATGCAGCGTTTCTTTATTAATACAGTAAAACCCCCATTTACACCAAAGTCGGGACAGTGTAATTCGGAGTAGAGTAATTGGGGGAGTAAATCTCATACAAAATTATGGATTTGGTTTTTTCAGCAAAGAAAATGAAAAACTAAGATTTCCCTTAGTTTTGCAAAAAAAAAAATATGGTCGAAATATTTAGTTACTAAGTGATAAATCCAAAGCGCGCCAAAATCCAACACATAGACAGTCGCCTGGTTATACGTGTATGGCCTGGCACGTGTTGAATACACAGACGCTAGCCAACATTCGCACTCTATGCGCCGCACAGACGACCGTTTCGCAACAACGACAATGGAATGCGACCGCTTAATTGGGGGATTTACGGCGAATATTTCAAGCCAGCGCGTAATTCGGGGCAGTGTAATTAGGGGTTCCACTGTACACTTCCTTTTAATTATGTTTGAAAAACACCTAATAAGTGAAACGGAATTTTTACACCTCTGTACAGATATTAATACAGAATAGTTTATCAAATATTTATTTAATAAACTATTATTAATAATAAGCATCACAATTGAAAAGACTGAGCAGCTTTGGATCACGAAATAAACTTGTGCAGGTAAACAAGTTTTAAAGCATTAATTAATTAACTCTAATATTTAAAATAATGAAACAAAAGATATAGAGAAAATTGATTGAATGTGAATCAAATAAAAAATGGTATCATCAAATTACAATGCAACTGAACATGATGTTTAGTCACGGCAGAAATGCAAAAACGTTCCACATATGAGAAAAGAAATCATTCGCGTGTGACAATACACAATGTGTGGGTGGCCCACCCCCCATTGTTCTGCAATTTTATTCGCATTTCTCGAATTTATTTCGATCGACAGAAAAATAAAATGCATTGTTTTGGCGATACAGCAACTGCGATCGGGGAAAAAAATCTACCCAAGAGTTCCGCCAGATGCGTCTGAAGATAAGACAGGAATATTTAATCGACAGAACCAGAGTAAATGGTCATTTAAGTCTGTTGTTTAAAGAGACAGAATAAAATTGTGCATTGAAGGAAAGAGTGAAAAGATCAGTGGCGGATTAAGCACTTTAGAGGCCCCAGGCGCAATAAAATTTGGAGGCCCTGGTTTTAAAATATTATAAAAGTGCTGCAAAACTCTTCGTATAATAATAATTAATATTGAAAATTAAAATCAAAATTTAATGGTTTATATAATATATGCTATTTTTGAGGTCCCTGAGATTTGGAGGCCCCAAGCGCGCGCCTCTTGCGCTTATGGGATAATCCGCCACTGGAAAAGATATATCTTTTCAAAAACATGTTGCACCCATCTGGTGTGACAAATTACGCTTTACAGCATCAGATTCGTTCTAAAAATATATCGTTAATTTAATAAAAAAACACGACATAAATGCTAGCTATCATTGACAAAGATTAAGTATTGGACGTGGATAAGTATTTAACTAAATAAGTTTTTATTAAGCTACCGTACAAGGTCCCTCTTTACATGTGCAGTGGAACCCCCAATTACACTACCCGAATTACGCGCTGGCTTAAAATATTTGCCGCAAATCCCCCAATTGCACTGTCTTTGCTACGAGATGGTCGTCTGTGCGGCGCATACAGTCAAATGTTGGCAAGCGTCTGTGTATTCAACTCGTGCCAGGCTATACACGTATAGCCAGGCGACTGTTTATGTGATGGATTTTGGCGCGCTTTGCATTTTATCACATAGTAACCAAATATTTAATCCATATTTATTTTTTTGCAAAACTAAGGGAAATCTTAGTTTTTTATTCTTTTGCTGAAATAACCAAATCCCTAATTTCGTATGAGATTCATTCCCCCAATTACACTACCCCGAATTACACTGTCCCGACTTAAGTGTAAATGGGGGTTTTACTGTGGTTGAAATTTCACGTTGGTAATATAACAACACATTTTATTGTGCTGGATAATACGTACAATAAAATTACGAGCTAATTAAAATATACTAAGAAACTACAATATATGTTATCGTTATGTCTCAATATTATCTTGTAAAAGCGTATCTACAAATTGTTGCATTTAAAGTTGTGACTAGGACAGTGGAGGGGAGCCTGCCGCATGCAGGCTACTCTGATAGGGCTTTTTGACTTGATCAAAAAATTATACCCAAGCGTTTGGAAAAAGAGCGTAATCAACCCATTAAATGTTCGACAGTAAAAATAAAAGGGGACGGTGTCGACGTTTTCTTTACCGCAGCCTTATGAAGAATCAGATAAATGAATGTGGCCGTTTGAAATGAAAAGGTTTCCCACCCCATGGACTAGGGCTTCCAATCTCGAGATCCCGTCCAATTTTGTGATCCTGAAATTCCGGGAAAAAAAGGTATCGCATCGCATCATTTTGGGAATTCTGGGAATTCCTAGATTTTTGAAATCGACTAAAATTCTTCAAAAAATTCTCAATCTCGAATTTATACACGATGTTATGTTGAATGAGAGAGGAATCGGAATATAAATAGGTATCTGGTCAACAAACTGCTACAATATAGTTTATTTTTTGGTTAATAAAATTCGGATATTGCGTTATATAGTAAGTCCTTACCATTTTCCTTTATCAGTCATCTTGATTTAGGTTGCAGTACTTTAAAAATGTCCTATTATTTACATAAATGCGGACGCTGAATGATACATGTGTACTTAAGTTGATTTAGATATCAATATATGTAATTATTATAAACATAACTTGACTCTTAATGAGATTGGGAAACTGTGGTGTGTTATTATAAAACATTTCGTTGAATGTTAAATGGAAATCAATAACATAATAGTTTTTGAAACGTGGCTTTAGGCGCATTCTGAGAGCTTAAATGAGTAAAAGCTCTTTTTGGTGAGAACTTAACTAATTTTAAATTTAATAATGCCTTTTAGTAATTTTTGAAAACTATTAATAATTTTGGGGTTGTTTTTAAAACCAGATAATATAATAAAATTTTAGTTCAAAATATTTTTATGGATTCCATGGTTACTTTCAGGGATGGGCTGGAGAGAGCTAAGGGGGTTCGCGCGAGCCCCTTGTTAAGATAAGAAAATCATTCGTCTTAGATCAAATCATCACGTAACTGTAATTTCTAGATGGATAAATTTTAAAATTAGTTGTCCCTTCATTTTTTCATTTAGCGTTGTGGGCTTCCGTGTCGGACCTCACGGGTTCGAGTCCCAGTACGAAACAGCATTTTTTTCAATCGATTTATCTATTTTATGTTCTTCCGATTCTTCAATTCAACTGGGCGCTACTATTAGTTAATCACTAGTACTGTCTTATCCTTATCATTTTATCCATACTACTCTCATTGGAAAAGAGAGGTTGAGCGACTGAGTAACAAGCAGTTTTCGTATAAAAATAACTTTTGTTTAGATACCTTCATTAGGAGGCCATATGCTCGACATTGGGAGCGGACATGGATAACATTTACCGAGCCCCTTGTTAAGATATTGGCAGCCCACCGCTGTCTCCTTTGCTAAATTTTCATTTTGCATTGCTTTTATTCCATTGAATATTTAACTTATAAAAACATTAAAGTGTTTTTACTAAACATAAATATTTTTTTTTAGTATTCTGGTAGCCACGCCACTTTGAACGATATACATAACAAAAACCATTTTTCGTAACCATGTTACTAAAACATGATTTCTCAAATGAGAGGTTTGAGCCTCAAAATTGTGATAGATATATATAATACTATAAAACATATTATGTATGCTTCACAAATAATAAGACTTTAAGTATTGCTTTAAAATCCTGATTTATATGAGAATTTTACAGGGCAAAACTTCACTTTCGTTGGCCGTGGATTTGGTTATAATAAAATTATCGTTACCTCGCAGGATAAAAGGATTGCTGGCGGAGGTCTGAGGTTTGGGGGGTGAAGGCTTTGTTGTTTAGACGGCCGGCAGGATTCCAGACTCGTTGCCGTGGCGACCGTCTGGCAGGAGTCGGGATAAGGGTTGAGGGATGAGGCAGAGGTTAGGGGTGGGTTTACACACCGGTTACAGGTGTTTAGGTGGACCCACACGTCTGTCCGCTTTACGGCTCTTAATCAATGTTTGTATATTGTCTGTGACGTCAGACGTATACATACGACATAATTAAATGCCTCATCAACGATGATAAACCTCTGGAAAGCAAATTCCTGATATTTATTTGCATTATGCATTATTATGTATAGAAATAAAAAAAATTGAACTTTTTCTCGCGTTTTTAATTGAATTATCCATTTTTTGTAAAACTTCGAAAACCGGATAAATCCGGTTTTCGAACAATATTGACATTCGAGAACCGGTTTTTTCAAAAGTCGGTTTTGTATAAGCCCTAACTTAATATCATACAAGTTTAAATATATGTACTCATTATTCCAAATCTTTAATAACAGAAAGATAATGGTTTACTGTGACCTCAGTCGAAGTAGCATTCGTTTTGAACGCGGTACAGCGTAAGTGCATTGTAGCTAAATGAATTGTAAGTGGAAAATACTACTGTACTAACGGTGAATGTTATGAATCGAAATTAAAACACATTAACAGAATACATAATTACGTTTGTAAGGCTATTAAATATTAAACATGATTTTTGTACAAGCCAGTTTAGTTGATGATTATAATATTCATAGAATAATAAGTAGCGTTCGTTGCAAAGTTAACCCTTTGAGTGATGGAATACAATTGAAACACTTTATGTCAGAACCGAATTTGATAAACTTATCGATTTTTCAGGAGAGACAATAAAATTCCTCGTTGGCATTTTTCATTAAGTCAAATTAAACTCTTCGTAATTTTTAAATAAAATATTCGATACAATTCTGAACGTCATTAAAAAAATATTTTTGTCAGAATCATGTATTTATATTTCAGAAATTGTGATACATATTCTGTTAAATACAATTAGAAATATTCTCCTCAATGCCATCTACAAATTTTCATTATTGGGTCATATTATTCATATTTTGACATGTGGTATTTTGTCAAAAAGTTCTTCAATTGCAAATCAGTCATCATTTTTTAATGGCAAATACTACATTACAACATAATAAACTGATAATATAATACACTGAAATATAATGAAGTTGTTTCTTAGTGCAACGTTTTTTTTCTGAACCTGGAAAGTTTGCATTTACAAAACCTTCATAAGATCAGATCTGGCATATAGGTTAAACGGCTGGACCAGGGGTGGGAAACCTTTTCTTCTCTAAGCGCCGCATACATTTTTCTGATTAAAGCCAAGAAATTTGCGGATTTCTCAAAATTACCAGCGTTGGACCCTTTTTATTAGGTCTTCCAAGGATTTTGACACCGGAAATCCCAAGAATTTACGGATTTACAAAAAAATACAGAATTGGCCAGAAGGCCGCACCAGAGTACCCAAAAGGCCGTAGGTTCCCCACGCCTGGGCTAGACACTATTTGAGTACATATTTGACAAGTATTTGAGAAAAAGATCCTTATAAAGATTTTCGACCCTGTCTGCGAAGATTGCGTTTGGTGACGTCATATCTTAATCATTTATATGGTGAGCCAGGCAATTTAAGATGAGTCGCATGAATTAGAATAAGGTTTCGGAGTAGAATATGTTCATATATCATAAAATACTGAAGAAAAGACTGTATAACGCCGAAAGCATACAATTTATTGTTGCGAAGTAGATGTAAAATTGATCCATATTATTTGATAATTAAGATGAGGTCGCTATTAATGTTTTAAAATTAGTAACTTAATTATTGATAATTTGATAGGTACATATTATTGATTAAGTTCCTAAAAGCTTAACAGAAACAATAATTACATTTCCAAATTATAAAAACACTTGGGCCTCGTATAACACGGTTATATGGTTCCACAAAAACGTCGTGTAATACAAATCCGTGTTATACAAGGTTTGAAGTTCATACAAAATTAGGGATTGCGTTCCAAAAAAAAATATCGAAGATGGTTTATATAAATATATACTTTATTTTTTTAAATAAACAAATATACATTTACATATCTATTGAAAGAAATTTTAATAACATAATATAGCATTCATTCATCATCGCTATCACTTAGAATTATTACATGTTTTACTCTTTTTCGAGATCGGTTGTAAGTTTTCATCATCATCGGAGGACTCTGGATTTCTTGTGGTTTAGCCTTAAAAAATTCGGTAATAAGCGATTGTCTGCTTTTGGCGTATAAATCTTTGCGTATTTCCTTATAAGGTTCCAAAATTTGTTGTAATTCCCTCTTAAATTTCGAATTTCTTTCTATTATAGGATCCTTTCCAATATATATGTATTTTTAATTGAAGCCGTGTTGTATGAAAAATATGCCACAATTTATACAACAGTGTTGTATATAACCGTGTTATACGAGGCCCAAGTGTACAATAATCACTTGATTGATATACACCATTTTTCAATCAGATAAAGAAGAATTTGGTTTATAAACTATTTTTCGCGTGACATTGTTTTTTGATTGTAGATTTTCCAGAAAGTTCAGTAAATAAAGCAGTTATAGGTTTATAACCTTCGTTTACTTTTACATTGCGAGTGTCGATTTTTGTATTGTTAATTGTAGAGATAACAAATATGTTGTAGTCGAATAATATAAGTTTTATTATTCTCAAAATTGTTATAACCTAGTCAGGCTTTTCTTTTCGCAAGCATTAAATAAATAAAAAACCATTATTAAGTTTTCACTTAAGCTATGTTTTAACAAGCAGAGCTTAAGGATGGAACGAAGAAGAACTGATTTGAAAAAATTCTTATACAATTCTTATAAACTTACTTGCTTATCCTGATATTTTTATGTTTTCTACCCACTACAATACTCTTTTAAAAAATATGTAATAAATATAAAACTAAAAAAAGCACCCAGCCATGTTTTGTTAATAATAACCGCATCCTACTACCTCATTCTATTTGAAAAAATGAGTAAATATGTATTATAAAAATCTATATAAAGGAACGGTTCTATTTTGATATTTTTACTATCTAGATATTTTTATCCACCGCTTTCAAAAAATACATTTCTGGGCGAATTCATATTTATTTTGAGGTAAGGTCAGTTCACTTGTATATTAATAGATTAAATTCTGCTTTACTTAGGCACATAAAAGTTATCATAAAAAAAAAACTGTGAAATCCTGTTTGTGACGGGGGAATTCAAATAATGTATGCACCGATGCCTCCGAAGTTTAAAAATAGAAAAGCTTTGCCGAATAATAATTCGCGGCATACAAAGTGTTGACTCTTCCAAAGAAATGAACACGTGTGTTTTCACCAATCACAGTCAGATGAGCGATACATTTATGGCATTGATAATTTGAATTATTACTTATGTGATTTCAAAGTTAGGTTAGCTTATTTATTAAAATTATGAAATCGTCGTGTATTCTGCTACTACCCAATTAATTAACGGTACATAATAAGTATTGCTTAAAATCTCTATGTTAAAAATTGGTCGTGTCAATATTTTCATAGCATACGTATTTATTAATTTATATATTAATGTCTTTAGAACAACAATACTTTTTTGATACGTCATTATCTGCGAACAATTTTACACAGGACAGAATGCTGTGAAAACACTTAATTGTAACATATATAATGTAGAAATATGATATCGTTGATAGATTCAACAGTAGCTTTGTGGAAGTTAATTTTTAATATAAAATAAATTTCATAACTTTGTTAGACTTTTACAACGTTTTAATGATGCTTTTCAAAGAGGCGAAACACGTGTAACAAATTGTAGCACTACAGGTGTAATAGCAAAGTTATCAAACTTAATTTCTTATTATGGATCATAATTTTGTTTTTTCCCTCATAATTGAAAGTATTTTATTAAATGCAGTTAATGGTGATAATTTTGAGATAACAATCTTAGAAGAAAAAAAAATGATTCATTCTTCTTACGTAGTACCACTTACACATTAAACATATTTTTGATCAGAAAGAAACCTGATTGTATTTGAGATAATCATATATCTTAAAGCTTAATGCATTTGTTTTGGTAAAATACATGGTGATTCCATGTGCTGAAATTAAAAGAAAACTGCTGTATAATATCGTGATCTAATGGAGTGCAAAGAGATTTTTTAATGTAAATTTTAAATAATTTATTTAAGCAAAAAATATTTAAAAAAAACACTTTTGTGAGTATTGAATTGAGATAATAAAGTGAACGGTTCAATACTGTCATACTAGGTAAGGATATTTTTATTATGCGAAGTAAATGTGCCGAACAGTGTGTTTGTACCTTTTCTATCCATGTCCGCTCCCAATGTGGATCATATAGCCTCTTAATGGAGGCATCTCTACAAAACTTTTTCTACGAGAACCGTGTGTTACTCGTTCGCTCAATCTCTCTTTTCCATAGAGAAGCAGTACGGATATAAGTATAAGACTAGGATAGGACTAGTGGTATACTAATCTCTCTTTCTACGTCCAGTTATTTATGGATCGGAAGAGTGGGAGGGAATTTTTAGACAGCACAAACACCCATGCCTTATAACAGAAATCGATAAATCGATCGAAAAAATGCTGTTCGTACTGGGACTTGAACTCGTGAGATCCAGCACGGAAGCCAACCACGCTAAGTCATGACAGTGTGCTTGTATCTAGTTTATCAAAACAATTTCTTTAATCAGTAAAGATGTATATTGTTTTTTTTTGTTATCATAACATTCGATTGAATCCATACAGCGATCATCTTTCGCAATGCTTGCTACGTATTTTAGAGAGGTACGTACCCTACCTAGGCACGTCAACACGTGAACTGGAACGAAATGTTAATAACGGTTTTAGTTTCCACTTTATAATCTTGATCGGGCTCCGTACTACTAAATTTCATTTTCAAAATACGTTTTCTTTGATAAGTTTATGGCCGGTGAAATTATGAATTAACGCAATGAGGTTTGTAATGTGATATGAGCCTTCGGGCCATGGAATCATTATTATTCATGGTTCATTAACTGATTCCAAACATCGTGTAAATTCACCTACGGAATTCTGAGAAATGGAGACTATTTCGTTTCTTTCCAATCGAATTTGCACAATACAAGTTGAAGGTTTTTCAAGCGTTTGCGTGAAATATGGCACTTGATCACTGTCTATTTATGTGTCTGACAAAGCCACATAAACTAATTGAAAACATACCACTTTGGAACACCGAACTAGTTGCTATGAAACTTGATAAAATATGCGTTATTTTTAACAATACATACTGCAGTAAAACCCCCATTTACACGAAAGCCGGGACCGTGTAATTGGGGGGTGAATCTCATACAAAATTATGGATTTCCGCATAAAATGCAAAACTAAGATATCCCTTAGCTTTGAAAACAGAAAAATTGAAGAAATATTTAGTTATCAAGTGATAAAATTCAAAGCGCGCCAAAATCCAGCACATATACAGTCGCCTGGCTATACGTGTATAGCCTGGTACGTGTTGAATACATATGCGTTAGCCAAAATTTGACTGTATGCGCCGCACAGACAACCGTCTCGTAGCAACGACAATGGAATTCCCGTTCAATTGGGGGATTCGCGGCGAATATTTCAATTCAGCGCGAAATTCGGGATAGTGTAATTGGGGGTTTCACTGTATTCTACTTTTCAGAATGATAATGTGATCCTAGAAACAGAATAGGTTGTCGTTGGAAAAATTAAGTCGCATTCTAAACACCAGATGCAACGTTGAAATATAACAATATGCATCATAAAATGCCATCCATCTTATCTAATAACACGAAAGAACAGTCAAGAACATTGAGATAAAATTTAAAAACATTGATGACATGTATCTTTATGAATGCGATCTCCTAATGGCTCTTTCAGGATATCTAAAAAATGTACAGTGGAACCCCCGATTACACTACCCCGAATATTACGCGATGGCTTGAAATATTCACCGCAAATCCCCCAATTGAACGGTTGCATTCCATTGTCGTTACTACGAAACGGTCGTCTGTGCGGTGCATACAGTCAAATGTCGACTAGCGTTTGTGTATTCAATACGTGTCGGCCACTGTCTATGTGTAGGATTTTGGCTCGCTTTGCATTTTATCACTTAATAACTAAATATTTTGTCCATATTTTTTTTGCAAACCTAGAGAAATCTTAGTTTTGCATTTTTCCCAAAAAAAACCAAATCCCAAATTTTGTATGAGATTCACTCCCCAAATTACACTACTCCCAATTACATGGTCTCGACTTTAGTGTAAATGGTGGTTTTACTGTATACAATATTTTTTTTTTTTACTAAATCTAACATAAGTCGGTTAGATAAAAAAAACTTTGACAGCAGAGTAATGATAATACAAGTTTTTTTATGATAGTCATTGTAGGTTTACTAAATATATTAAGACTGGTCATGCAAAAACAAAATCGCATTAATGGATTCGAACAAATTAAGTTATAAATATCATTCTTATTAGTAACAACGTCAAGATTAATTTCTAGATTGTGAACTTTAATATTTAAAACAAAACTTAATTCACATAGCATTTAGGGTTTATATATTAAAACTAAATGGTATTTCAACACGCGATCATAAAAGGAAGTTAAACATAGTGTTTCGACATAGGTATGTATACCACAAAAGTCATTATATTCAAGGACAGAATATTAAATTTTATGTGGGAATTATTCAGTAACATGAGTAAGAAGTTACACAAAATTTAAGCGTAAGTAATTAAAACAATTATTTTATTAATTGCAGAGTTTTTTAATGAGAAGGACAAGAAATAAATTAAACATGTGTTATTTCAAACGTTAATGTTTTTTTTTGTTGTACTAATAAGTCTTTCTATGGTTGAAATCAATTTTATGTAGAAATAAAAAATATGTTTATAATAAATTCACGCACAGTAATAATTTAATAAAATATTAAATATAGTTCTAAAATAACGTATTATAACACATTCGACAGAAGATATATTTACTAAGTAATTATGTGAAATAGAATAGTAATTGGATATCAAGAATATTTTGAATTTCCACATAAATGCAAATAATGATATCGACCGTGGAAAGGAAAAAGGACGTAACCCTCAATTTTCCAAAACAACTTTTTTTCGATAATCACAATGTATACAACTGGACACACGTTCCACGATAGAAGCTGAAAATGCCGAATAAGTATCTAAATTTAGCTTTTAAGTTTGAAAAAGATGACCTTGTAAAAAAATAAAGCCAAGAAAAAACACTGAAATAAATGTATTTCCGAGACAATTTCTGTAATTAATATTAGGTTATGTCAATTTAACACCAGTTTAGAAGTATCCGTGCACTTCAAGGTTATGTATAATTCATAATTTGCATATGTCACAAAATCATCAAAACACGATTTTAGCGCCTCTTGTAAAATTTGATACGTTAAATCGTTTGTATTCCGAAATATTTTTCAAAACATTTTAGTGACACAATTTTTAATATACTCGACATTTTTGAAAAAGGTTCACTAAAAACAAAATAGATTACAGGGGTGGGGAACCTTTACATTTCTAAATATCACCTTCATTTATCTGACTAAACGTAAGGCCGCAGTAAAGAAAACGTTGACACCCCCAATTTTTTTCGTCTGTCGAACATATAGTGGGTTGATTACGCTCTTTTTAAAATATTTTGATTACGCCAAAAGGCCGGATCAGAGTAGCCAATAGGCCGCAGGTTCCCCTCTACTGATATAGTGTATTTGTACACGAATTATTTGTTCCAATACGATACCCAGACGACACAAACAACACATAACCGGAAACGGATTGCATAATAACAAGAAATTCAATAATACAAGACAAAATGCTTCATTTGATCCTAACACATTCTACGTGTTTAGCAATGAAAACGATTTATGTAGTCCCGCATAAAAGTCTCTGTATATAATCAAGTAGCAATAAATAGTATTAAATTTTCTTAACGAATAATATTTTATTTGGGTCATCATTATTCCCATTTTTACTCGATTTTTTTGAAATGAGACTATTTTTTTAAAATTTAGGAAACCAATTTTTAATTTTTATATGAATTTTATCACTTTTTAAAGGAGTAAAGTGTAAAAAAGAGTTAAATGTAGTTGATTTTTGTTATTTATTTAAGTAACATTAATAGTATAAAATCATTTGCTCAGAACATGTGTATGATCGGTTTATTTATAGCGCAATAATTATTGGGTTTCAGAAATACAAAAAAAAAATGTATACCTGAAAGAAGGAAACAAATAAAAAATAACAATATGATTATAGGTTCCGCAGGCAGGTATATTTAAAAAAACGAACAGGGTTGCTAGAGGAAGTTACGTATTTCAATGACGTAAGGAAAAATATTACCTGTTTATTTATAAAATATATCAAATCATGAATAAAACATTGTATTTAAAAATAAATGACATTTGATTCATTTACATATTACATTATTTTTTCTCAATTTTGCTGTTTTGAGATTTCACGCTCACAAAACACATACCGCAGTATTTCATTGCGTCTAAGATGAATTATATATTTAAAAAACACATATTTTGTACTAATTCTACAATTTTTATCATAATCAAGAGTAATTGATTCATTGCGAAAATTAACAACTGTAATTATCCAACATCGTTGTTTTTTTTTTCATTCTATTTAAGTGTCTCAAAAGTTTTAATAAAGGATACGAATCGAAATAGCTGTCAGAAATGTATTGATTTTTAAATTAGTATAACCCTATTGACCAAAATAAATTTAAAATTGAACATTTATACAATTCAACTAGAATTAAATTCCTATATTTTATCAAAACATGAAATTGATACAAAAGGAGTTATATTACATAAGGATTAGTTGTAAGAACAAAACAAAAAAAAACACTATTTTTATATCAAATATGACAAATTACGCCGCGCACTTGTTAAATTGGCCTGTGCAGCCTTTGAATTATTCGCGCAGCTTACTTACCTCTAGGGACCATTACTCACAGCTGATATAAAAAAGTAAATGTCAATTTCAAAATAAAAATGTAATTTTATCTCGGAGAAAATTGACAACGTTATTTACTTTATAAAATGTTTTTTTTTATGGATTTTTTTTTATAATTTGGTATAACAAAACGATTTTGAAAATGTTTACATGACAAGAATAACCCGTTGTTGATGGATAAATAAAGTGTGGAATTACATACTTATTATATTTATTATATTTGACCCTTTTGTGCTAAATAATTAAATTAATTAGATACCTCTGGTTTAAATGCGAATATAATGGTACGATACAATTTCCATGGTAAGTAAGTGAGACAACCCTACTCGAGTAGCAGGTCGTGACAGAATTAAATGTATGTTGTGTGTAATTTGTTGGGATAACAACAAGGAACGTGTAGTGTTGAACATTCTAAATTTCTCAAACTGCAACGCTTTGTGTATTTTAAGATTACGTATATTATATTTTGTATATCAAAGCGCAACATTGTGAAAAGCGTACAATTGTAGCACTGTTGCCAAACTTCAATTAAATAACGTCAAATTATTAATTGATTTTGATGTTGTCAGTCCAAGCATAATTCAACGTATACAGCATGGGGAATTCTAATAGTTCAACATGTTTGTATATATACAACAATTAAAGTACATATGCACTTATTTAAAGTATAAATAAATTAGTCAATGTGTGTATTTCGAGAGACAGCACCGAAGCTAGGCGTTTGGCCACCCCATGCAAGACTGTATTTTCCCGCCCTATTTTTAAACATGATCTTAGGAGCTAAGGTATTTGGTCGCATATCCAGTGAGTTTATACATTTATTAGTTAATTAATAAAAGAGAATGTGAAATGCAATTATTTTATACATATATATGAGCAGTGGCGGCTGGTCAATATGGCACTGGATCAATGCACCCCTTGTATATGCAGGGGCGGTTATATTTCATGAAATAATATTCAAACATAACATTTACACCATTCACTCATTTTAAATTCTTCATGTATTTTTGGATCTCGATAACGAATCAATTAAATTCACATATTATACAAATCTACGGTAATCGATGAATGATCGGGTGGTAAACATCTATAGATATTTTGTATGATTTAACATTGGGTACAAATGGGTAGAAGAATATTTTTCAACATTTTTTTATGTACCAATACGTTTAAGCCAAGACTTTTTCAAAATTATCTAATTTAATGGTTTCTTAAAAATAACTGCCGTTTATGACAATAAGCAATAAACCTCATAATTTATTATGCCCTGAATTTTCGTTCACACATACAATTTTTTTTAAATGCGACACATGTTTCTCGAATATTTAGGGCATCAGATTTCACACTTTCAGTGATTGTAAATTTGTAGGAATGAAGATTTTATACTATAATTATTTATATGGATTAATGTATGGATTAATGTTATTTTTTATACAGAATATTTTGCATATTTCATATTGATAACAAGTGGAGTACTATCTACTAAATTAATAACAGGTTTTTATATTCAGTTTAGAAAAGTAGTGAAATTATGATGTATTCAAAATGTTTTCATTTTATTTTTAATGATTTAATGTCACATATGATTTCTTTGAAAATTTCAGCCGAAAATATTGTTTGGTTTAGAAGTTGTGTTGATTTTAAGAATGTAATATATTTTTGCGCTTAACACTAAAAAACGCCCGCATATAGAGTGTTAATATATTTACTGTATCTAAATAAGTGATTTCTGTGATATTTTCGTGAAATTTTGTTGGTAGTGTTTTAAGGCACCACTATCAGTATTAAGCATAAGAATATTAGTCATTTCTGCGTGTGTAATTGTTAATATATTTATTTTTAGAACATTGATTGATTGAGAAGCTCCATGTACTGAGTCTGTATCTGATCAGCGTTCATTAGCCCTGCAAAGAAGAGTAGGAGGGGGTAAGGGAAGAAGCAAGGGAGTTGCTCATTACAGGGGACTGGATTTACAAAACACATCATGTCAAACAGCAAGTCAACGATGCAATGGATACAATTTGTGTAAAGTATCCGTGAAGGAAAGCTAATAGGTCACGTTAACATGATTTCAAGATAAAATATTCTATTTATACATTGTAGCTAGTTTCATCTCATGTTCCTTCAGTGGGGTTTATATTGTAAACAATGCTCTAGATCAGGGTTTCCCAATCATTATTGACTCGCGTACCACTTACATTTTTTTAATAACCTCTAAGAGAATTCGATATAATATTTATATTTCCATTTACAAAAACAGAAAAAAAATAATTGTAAAGATGTCACTAATAGGGTATCCAATCCCGGAGCCTTTTTCCAATCCCGGGATTGGGATTAGTTCACCGAGGAATTTGAAATCCTCAATTCCCTATACTTTTTCCTCAGATTATCTGCAAACCTTGTTTTTTTTTTATTTTTAGCTCACCGAGGAATTTTAAGTCCCCGATTTGGTATACTTTTAAAACCCCAGGATTGTCACAAGACCTCATTTTTTTTAGCCCACCGATGAATTTGAAATCGCCGATTTGGTATAATTTTTCCCAGAATTGTCACAAAACCTCGTTTTTTTTTTTTTAGCCCACCAAGGAATTTGATATCCAAAATTTGCCAATTTCGTCTCACTTTTCGGATTTTACTCAAAATTTCTCAATCCCGGTATCGCGACTATGTCAATCCCGGGATTTCAGGATCAGAAAATTGATCGGGATCTCGAATCCCGGGATTGGATGCCCTAGTCACTAACAAATGATTGTGGCGGACCCTTTTGCTTCAGCTCTGCTCCATAGTCTACTGACTACTCCATCCCGATTAAAATAGGAATTATATGTATGCAAATGTTAAAAGTATTTTGAAAATATGGTACATATATATATATGGTTTGATATTTCCATTATTAACTATATTAAACAAAAATTCCGACAAAAAACAGTCATTCATTATGTTCCTTTTCTCACGTAAAATTATCTTAGTGTTGAAAAAAGCTTCCCGTTGTGGGCAACCGGATGCGACCGCAATCCTTAAAGAAGTGGTGGCTAACCCTTTGCACACCATACATCGTTTTTTTGTTGACGAGTTTGGATGCTTTTTCATCTTCATAAGCATGAAATTAATAATCTTTCACCAATGCAAAAGACACGTTTTTTGTAGCTCCAATCTACAAAAGTCAGAAATGATCCCTTGGCCGAGAGGGTGATCGCTGTCGTGGGTCCCGCTGATGGTGCTATAGCTGCCGGAGAATGTCGTTTAGTGAAGATAACACTAGACCAGAATTGTTGGACGGAATTCAATGAAATGCAATAACGTTTATCAAAATTATGTTTAATATAATATGAAGTACTTTCACAAACTTTGGTAAGAAGGTTATTTGAATTGAATTGAGAGCATTCAGATGTTAAAAATATGTAGAGATATTGATTCAATTATGGCACCTAATAAAAAAAAAAAATAGACAGGGATGCAATGCGCCATTTGTAATTATTAAATGCGCCATGACTTGGACACCCCTGCCCTAAAGTGTCAAAAAAGGTGAGGTTAGATTATTTATCAGACGGTGTTGCCATATTTAAAGTGTCAAGTATAATATTTTCATTGGATTTCCTGACGAAAATTCAATATTAATTTAAGAAAATATTCTAGACAGTAAAGCACTACCAAATTTTCGATACTACGGCTGCTCGCGAAAAAATCCATGACTGCACTGCTCCGTGCTCCTGCTTCAATATATGTAATTGATGCTCATGATAATCGAATAGTAGTGAGACACGTCTTTTAAAATGAGTAAATCGTTCGTAAATTTGAATATCAAACGATACTCCAGTGGGGATAAGGGTGGTAAATACTGTATTAGGGCGACTGATAACATTAGTTTTACACACGCTGATAAGAATTGAACGGAGTGTTTTCTCTTGTTATTTATGCCACTAATGTTTTATCACTGGGATAATAATATATTATCTCAATATAATGTTTCATTTATTGGCGATAAACCGGTATTATGGATTCATTTTTAACAACGCCGTATTCCCAGTATTGTGAACACGTTTCTATTCCACTATCGCCCAGTTTTACGGCTACCGTGTTTTAAGTTTTTATCGCCAATTTAAAATGGCAACAAAATGTTTTATATAAGCTGTCAGTGCGAAGAAAATATTAAGCTGTGTAGTTTTGTTGAAACTTTAGCATGCAAAATGAAACGACAATGTTCTGCAGGAGGCGATAAATATTATCAAAGAAATGGGTGTTATGAGCGAACTAGATTTTAAAGGAGATTTATTGCCATGTTTATGGAGTGTGGAAGGAATGGATAAAGCAGTTAATGTGTATGTGGTGATAAACGTTCTGTAAAACAAACATGGACTAAACATTGATATTCCTATTTTTATCAAACATCGTAAAATCTCTACTTATTATAATTTACACAATGTTTTTGGATTATTCATCGATCTACGAGAAATATATAAAGGTATTTTTTTTATATTACTGTCAATATTTAATTTTATAATAAGTAACTTTTGCAAGGCATAGCAATGATGTGCACAATTCTTGTGAAAATAAATAAGTGCATGTTTTGTTTTTCTGTCTGTTTAACGTTTGACCTTTGCTGCTGATTATCTATGGTACGACACACGCGCCACCTACTGTAAATTTATTGTATTATAACATTCGCGCAAGTGCAAGCATATGTTGTCAAAATGAACTATTTGACAGACATACAAAAATTGATTTTTATATTGTAAGCTAATTTTAATATGCTTATAACCTTTCCGAAAGTGCAAGCAAACAGTTTGTCAAAGTTTTATTGCAATCGAATAAGCGGTGTGGCAACTCATAAAGCATGAACAAACAAATATTCATTTTTATATACAATGTATATAAGATTTATATTCTCATCTATTAAAGATTCCTCCGGTATTAATATTATAAAGATTTTTTTAAATGAGTCCTCCGATACGAGTTATAAAAAATAATTTGATAATTTATATACTTTTACCTAATATTCAAATTGAATAGGTGCAATATAACAGCGGGAACTTCATTACAAAGTTTTTTTATTGTTATAATAGTAGATTAAGGGTGCAATAAAATTGGCTGAATCCTTAAGGGCTTAAGCTTAAGGGAATAATCAAAAAGTAATATGAAACATTAAATTATTTATGGCTGTATATTGTTTTCTCAATCGCTTTATTGCCGCGATATATTGTATCAATTGCAGTTGCAACGATCAAAAATACAATTGCCTCGAGGCATTCAGCTCGTATAAAATTTTCATCGAAACAAAATGGCTACACGGTTCGTTTTCTGCTGCTAGTCCCGAGATTTATTCATTATTTTAGAGCCAATGAAAAATTTACGAGCCAAAGAAATGGGAAATGCCTAAGTACACTGACGGAACGTGAGTATTGCCTGTCGAAGCTGAGAAAATGGAAACAATCAATCTACAATACAAAAGTAAACTTATTTACCTGTAACTTTACTTTAATTTAAAATTAGCTCTTGGAAAACCAGAACCATTATTAGCCACATTTATCATACTGTCTGTTAATTTCGTTACAAAACAAAGCGATAAGATCGAGCGTTTTATAAGTATTTTTCGAGATTTAATATTAATAATTAATATAAAACTTAAGCTTGGTAACACAAAAAGATCACTGACTACTAATTTAATAAAACAGTTACACTCTGCATACAACACAACTACTAATATCAATATTTCTTCTGCACATTTTCAAGAGTGTATTAGAGATTATTGAAAACAATAAATCGTTGATTTATATTAGTAATGTGGCAAACATCGAAGATAACATGGCAGCATTGCCAACCGGGTTCAAAAGCCAAATAGGAAAAAGGTATATAACAACGATTTTTAATTTAAACTTTGAATTGTAGGACTATAATGCAAAACGTACTAATTCCAAAATTAGCGATATTGAGTTAGGAATGCGGATAGGGTAATTAAAGCCTAAGAAATCGACTGGTTCTATTAGTTTTAATATAAAATGCCTCAAAAACTGTCTATTTCAAATTGGAAATCATATGTTTATGCAAATGTTATTTTGTTTGTGTTATTCGTTATAGTATTTGACTCTACTAAAAACTTCAAGTTTTGGAAATAGTACGTTTTGCATTATATACTCACAATTATCGAGATTTATTAAAAAAAACCAGTGGATTAATTGTTTTACAAGACTGTTGCAATATTTTTAATAATAGACGAAAGAGTTTGCATTAAATAGTATTATTATATAAGTGGACTAGATACTGTGACTACAGTGGAAATAAAAATACTTTATTATGATTGTGTGTTTCACAAATAGGACATCATTATTTTAAGTTGACAAAAGCTTTGGCGATGTTATCGGTACGCGAATAAATAAACTGAGCAGGTCAAAAAATACCTACACAATAAGCTGACATTATAAAAAAGAATTTAGATACATACGATCCATTTTAGCTACAATATTTAAACTAAATTGAGCAGTAGCTTTTCTTGGAATAACTGAAGATTTTTTACGATTTCGTAAGTATTATACTTAGAACTTTCCGTTATCGCAAGACAACCTTTTGTCGTTATCTTCATTATTCATCCCTTATTTCAAATATTTTAGGGTGAAGCATCATTAATTATAACAATTATATTATATTCGTGTTACCACACGACAAAACTACGTCATTCAATGAAGGCATAATTAATTCTCAAGAATACTAAAATTAGCGAAAAATATCAACGCTGTGAGTTGAAATGGAGTAATAAAACATTTACATCGTAGATTTACCAGTCTACTTTTATCGATAAGTTAAAAAATTTGAATCATTCAAATTATGTACACTCCCACAGATTTTGTCACTAACGACCCGGGTTTCGCCTTTCGGCATCTTCAGGCGTTCAAGCGCACGGATGAACTTGAACTGACGCTTAGTAAATGGATGTTTCGTGTTTATATATTAAATAAATGTATCACTGAGTCTAAAGCCATCGCTGGCGAAAAGGGTAAGCTCATGGGAATTCCCGAAGATTTGAGTAGTGAGTGGTTTTTAGAATTATATTTATTTGTTTGTCGGCAAAGGTTTTATGATATTATTTATGATATTATTTATATAGGGTATAGAAGTGGAGAGCCAGGAAGGTTTAATATCTCGTTCAAAATCGGAAGACTATGTAACTGTGCCCTATTAATTTCTAAAATCTCCTGGAAAAAGAGCTTATGACTGTCCGTATTTGGGTGTAACATTTTTATCCCCTGTTCCTGATTGAACACGTGTCCTTCCGAAATTAAGTGATTAGCAAAAGTAGACGTGTCCTTTTTCAGTCTAAAGGCTGCCATATGTTCTAATACCCTGATGTTTAAAGTCCTCTCTGTTTTGCCGATATAAAATTTATTACAACAAGAGCATTGTAATCTATAAATTCCAGATTTATTTAGGTAATGTATTTTATCTTTATTGTTAACTAATAATTTGCCTAAAGAGCTTTTACAGTAAAAGGCTGGTCTAACACTATCAGCTAGTTGTTTTTTAATTTTAAGACTAGTATTTCCTAAATAAATGATTCTACGCCAATACCTAGTATGATCTATGTCCTTTGACAATGTACCTTGAAATAACATTTTTTCTGCAAGTTTAGTTTGTTTTTTTGATAAAAGATTGTCTATAAGAGACATATCGTATCCATTGTTGATGGCGATTTGTTTGATGATTTTTAATTCGATATTAAAGTTCTTTTCATTCAAAGGAACACTCACAAGTCTATGAATTTCTGAATGAAAAGCGGCTAGTTTATAAGAAAATGGGTGCATTGAATCCTTATGTATCACGGTATCCGAAAACGTAGGCTTCCGAAATATTTTAAATTCGTGAGAACCGTTTTCAATATTAATATTTAGGTCAAGAAAGTTAATATTCTTGCCTCCGACTTCTAACGTGAATTTAATATTTTTATCTAATGAATTTATAAAGTTATGAAAGTTAGTTATTTGTCTATCCGTTCCATTAAACAAGCAAATAATATCGTCTACATATCTAGTCTACATGTCTACATAGTGACAAAATCTGTGGGAGTGTACATAATTTGAATGATTCAAATTTAATATTGAAATTCCACCAAGCACCTTCAGTCGAAATCTTAAATGATAAGTTAAAATTTGCTTTTGAATGTAGCACAATTCAAACTGTCTTCCATTATAATTATTTCAATATATAGTCGATTATAAGTGTGTAGATCAGTGGTGGAGAACTTGCGGCCTTTTGACTTGTTCCAATTTTTTTATTGAAAATTAATCTGGATATTTTTTTGGTAAATACACAATTTTATAATGCAATATATTCACTTTGATCAAAAAATTGTCAAAAGTTTTCAACGTTTTCTTTACTGATGTTGAATCAGATAAATAATGTGGCCTTTGTAAATGGAAAGGTTCCCTACCTTTCGATTATCCATGCACTAATTAATTACATTAAAAAAATGCCACGTTCATGAAGTCTCGTGTGTTTATCAGTTTGAATTTGATAGTAATATGCACTATATCTGAGTTCAGTTTCTGAGATAGATACGAAAATATTACAGGGAAAATACAGTTCAGGGGTGGGCTAGAGGGGGTTCGCAAGGGATCGCGTGAGTCCCTTGTTAAATATTACTCAGGGCGGCGACCCCCTTGTTAAATTAAGAAAAACATTATTCTCAGATCTTATATATATATAATCTATAAATATGCAATATAATTAAATTTAAAAAGTTGTAATGTACATTTGGGCTTCTGAGGTACATTTTTCAGCTGTAGATATTGATTAAATTACGATATACTGCGTACTGTTACAAAATATAAGTGAATAAAGTAACATTCGATAGTTTCAATAATTATTGCGTTAAATTCACACCTTCTCCAGAACGTCACGAGTACCTATAAGATTTTGCGAGCCCATTGTTACCGTATTGACAGCCCACCGCTGACACAGTTCAAGTAAAAAAAACTCCTGTCAAGGTCCTCCAGTAAAAATACACGTTGCAAAATAGTCCTTGTAATTGTATAACATTTAATATAAAGTCATCTTAATTTATGTGGTTTCGATAACTGAATTTATGAAAATAGTAATTTTCGTGTTCAAATATTTGCTTGTATTTATTACAAAATGTTTGTTGGCATGAAAATAATATTTTTCCAATACGTGCGCGAAGAAATACGAGAGATTAGGCATATTTTACATAGATATTGAACATTTGGGAATTGGGCCAAAGTCGTAAAAGTATTTTTACTTTATGTTATTTTGATGAGAAAGTTTTCTTATTTTGATTCACATAGTACAATAATAATTCAAGCCAGCATAAAACGATACACAGGTACGCATCTACTGTTACTTTAATGGTTTATTCTTGTCTGGTAAACAATATTATTATAGGCACTAAAAATTCTCAACTCATTGAATAAATTTTACCAGCGAGGAATAATCGTCCGATATATACACTATTATGAACATGTCTCTATTTTAATTCACGTTGAAGTATCCAATGTCAAAACGATTTTTAAAAATATATAATTTTCCTAGTAAATAATTCTGAAGTAGGTATAATAAATGATCTTTCATCCAATAAAACTGTTTATATAACATTTAGTAAAATGTATTTAAATACTTTTTAATCTAAGAAAGATTATTACGTACATGAGAAATAACTACATTCTGTTTAAATTTCAATCGCTTAAATTTTGTACATTCACACAAGTTTTGTCAATGACGACCCCGGTTTCGCCTTTCGGCATCTTCAGGCGTTCAAGCACACAGATGAACATGAACTGACGCTTAGTAAATAAACGTATCGTGCTTATAATAATAAATAAATGTATCACTAAGTTTAAGGGCATTGCTGGCGAAAAGGATTAACCCATGGAAATGCCTACAGATATGAATGGTGAGTAATTTTATGAATTATATTTATTTTTGTTTGTTGGAAAAATTGTATGATTATATTTACTTACGTATAGGGTATAAGGGTGGGGAATTTTTAAGATTTACTTGCTCATTCAAAATCAGTAAACTACTCAATTGTGCTCTATTTATTTCTAAATTTGATGGAAAAACAATTTATGCCCATCTATATTTGGGTGCAACATTCTAATCCCATCCAAGTGACAAAACCGGTGTGAATGTACATAATTTGAACGATTCAAATTTAATATTGAAATTCCAGCAAGCACCTTACCTTCAGTAAAAATCTTAAATTATATTGTGTTCAATGTTTATATGTATATATAAATATTTTAATATTCCATAGCTTAAAGTTATGCTTACTACCGCTCGCTACAACTTGACAGTCTACTTACTGGATGTAATTTGCATTGCAACAACATTGTATTTTTTTCAAATTTTTGCCAGGTATTTTCGTGGATAAATTTTGAAGACTGGGTTGCTTGCACTGTAGTGTTCAGAATGTTAAATATATAACAATAATTACAATTTAAGTAGCCAGATAAAATTTGAAATACTAATAAATATCAACCTTTCTTGTTAGCAACTAACAGAATTGTAAAAAATGAGTATACAAAATGATTATTTGTCTGAAATAACTCAGTTAGTGCATTATTTATACCAGTTAGCAAAAAAAAAACATTTATTTTTAAGGCAAGTATTATTAATGCTAATTTAAAAGCAGGCAACTGTTTCTGTTTGTTAATTTAAAACACTTATTTGTTTATCTATTAATGCATCTATATTTTGATATAATAATTACATAACGACTGTAGAAAGGAAAAAAGACGTAACCAACAGTTTTTTAAAAACAGGTCTATCTCGACAATCACAATGTATCAAACTTGATACACGTTCTAGCAAAAGGACGCAAGCTGCAAATGCCGAATTAGTATCTAAATTTAGCTTTTAAGTTTGAAAAAGATTACCTTGTAAAAAATTAAAACCAATAAAAAAGTCTGAAATAAAGGTTTTTCCTAGACAATTTCTATAATTAACATTAGATTATGTCAATTTAACACCAGTTTAGAAGTCTCCTTGCACTTCAAGGTTTTGTATAATTCATAATTTGCATATAGCCCAAAATCATCAAAACACGTTTTTTGAGCCTCCTGTAAAATTTGATATGTGTGGGTTACGTCATTTTTCCTTTCCACAGTCGATATGTAACATAACATGTCGATACTAGAGGCTTTGTCATAAAAGCTAAAATTTGTCATTTGCTGTTTGCTATCAATCCAAAACTGTGACTATTTATCAAAATATAAAATACAATACATATACGTATGTATGTATGTGCAAAATATTGAGAAATAATTTTACCAATTTGATTTATTTGATCATAATAAAACATGTTTCATTTTATTCAAACTACTTTAACGAACTATGTACAGTAGATAGAATTATTGTATTCATTTCGATGTTATATTGTAAATTGGTTTCGTAACAAGTGCATTAAATTAGGTTTGTACTTTTAATCAAATTTATATCTTACGTCTTGTGTTTTGAATCTTTGTGACGGGCACTACATCATTTTTCGTTTTAATTTAAATAACACTGACATTGTGTTTGTCATGCAACTAAATATAGTGGGCCACAATATTATTTCAATAACACAACAGATGAGTAATGATGCAACGACATTTTTGACGTTAACAAAAGATGAATTGTGATGAATGGACATGATATAATTTTATTTAATTACTTTACTTTTTTAATAAATAAGAAACACAACTTTCAAAGAAACTTAAAATAAATTAAAATTGTATTTCGATGTACGTATGTATTGTGTAGAATGTACCTTTAAAAAAAAATGCCTATACCAGGGATGGCAAACCTTTTTGGGTTCGCGTGCTAAAAATCCTCAAATATTATTTCTCGATTGTGTGGCGTGCCCAGTGTGGCAGTAATTTTTTTTAACAAAACAGAGAAAAAATACAAAATGATTTTTTTAAACGATTGTCGTTTGTCTTGGGAAGCATTTGAAAATTAATAAAACTGAATAAATTAATAATTCACGGATTATTTAATGAAAATTATAATTATTTGAACTTGGAAATCTTTCGCGTGCCATCCAAATTCTCAAACGTGCCACCTTGGGCACGCGTGCCGTAGGTTCGTCATCCCTGGTCTATACAGTAAAACCCCCGTTTACACTAATGTCGGGATAGTGTGATTCCGGGTAGTGAAACTGGGGGAATGAATCTCATACAAAATTAGGGATTTGGTTTTTTCCGCAAAAAATGCAAAAATAAGACTTGCCTTAGTTACTAAGTGATAAAATGCAAAGCGCGCCAAAATCCAACACTTAGACAGTCGCCGGCTATACGTGAATAGACTGGCACGTGTTCAATACACAGACGCTAGCCAACATTTGACTGTATGCACCGCACAGACGACCGTCTCGTAGCAACGACAATGGAATGCGACAGTGCAATTGGGGGATTTGCGGCGAATATTTCAAGCCAGCGCATAATTCGGGATAGTCTAATTGGGGGTTCAACTGTATTGTTTTTCAATAAGTAAGATATCATAATATTATACAACTTGGTAAATTTTGACCATTTGGAACAAAACATAATAAAACGCATTATGTATTATACTTTTTTTGGTAATCATAACCGATCAAGATTCGATGAGAAATATTAATTATTTATTTGTTTTGAAGGAAATTAATAACTAATCATATCTTGTATAATTGTTAGTGATGACTATTTTTATATTGCCGGAAGATGGAGATGGGTTTTAGGACAAATTTAATAAAATGAAAAATATATTTTGTCGGATTCCTTCCTTCTTTCTTCCCACCTTCGAATCTTAAAATAACGGCGCACAGAAAGAGTGATTAGTTAACCTCTAGTAATGTCCTAGCCCAGTGAATGGGAACCTGCGGCCTCTTGACTTGGTCAAAATATTCACTTGATCAATAAATTATACGCAAGCGTTTAAAAAATAACGTAATCTACCTTAAAAAAAGGGGAGGGGCGGTGTCAACGTTTTTTATACTGCGGACTTATGTTGAATCAGATAAATGAATGTGGCCTTTTGAAATGAAAAGGTTCCCCACCCCTGTCCTAGCCATATCCTTTATGTCCCCGCTTTCTTCGAAAAGGTGACAAACAATCTTGTAGAAAAACTTTTGTTTAGATACCATCATTAAATATGCTTCTCATTTGAAACGGGTATGGATTAAAAAATATATATACATATGATAACTCACAAGAATAGTTTCATATTCTAATAGTAATAATAATAATTCTGTCACAATATTACAATGTCATCAACTTTCTCATTATTAACTCTAATATTTTCAAATGTTTAATATATATATATGATCTATTTTTATCATCTCGGATTAATCTGACGTACCTCGGTGGTAAGACGTTCGACTGGTATTCGAAAGTTCTGCGTTCAATTCTTACTACCGTAGGTATTTTTTTTAATGTGAAATAAAAACGAATTCAAATTCAAATGTTCAAGTATGCAAGCCAATATATTTCGAAAGAAGAAGAAGAAGACTCCGGGACCAAACTACGCACGGACGGAGGACGGACATTATCGGATAATATATAGATTCTGGCACAATATTACAATGTGATTAACTTTCTAAGATAAAATAACACCAGTATAAATAAACAAAACTTCTGGGTTACAAGAAATATTGAATATTTATGTGTTTACTGTAAGTATTGGCACACTATAGTCCATAATAGAAAATTGTATTTTTTTATATATATTAAGCTGTATGTACAAAGTCGTGATAAATTGCAGTAAAAGTCTCTGATAAAATGATATTGCCTCAATATGGAGGCAGTAAATCAATTTGTTATACTGTCGAATAGATAAAAAAATAAAACTTGTCGCTTAATCATGTCACTTCGTGGCTGATATAACTAGATTATTATTGTGAAATAAATATAATAATAAGGTACAGTTTCAACAAATTGTTAAAAAAAAAATATTTATTAAACATTTTATAGGAACGAGTGAACAACAATCTTGAAGAAATACAACGTTTTCGATATTCATACAGTGAAGCCCCGATTCTACGTATTTCAACGGACAGTAATAAGCAAACGAAAAATGCTGGAAATCTTCAAACAATACAAAAATAAAAGTTCAATTTAAAAAACGACTATTTCTTTAAACATTTTTGTATTTAACTAGCTGGTTCCCGGCAAATGTTGCAATGCCACTCAAAGAAAGAAAGTATTTGTGTTTTAATTGTGTTTATTAAAGTGCATGTTTTCTTTTTCTGACGTTTGACGTTTGCTGTCGACTGTCTATAGTACGACATACACGTCACCTACTGTAAGTTAATTGTATTATAATATTCGCGCAAGTGCAAGCATACGTTGTCAAAATGAACTGCATGGCAGACATACAAACATTGATTTTTATAAATAAGACCTACTGTAAGCTAATTTTAATATGCCTATAACTGACCCGGAAGTGCAAGCTAAAAGTTTGTTTTATTGCAATCGAATGAGCGGTGTAGGAACAAACAAACATTCATTTGTGTATATTAAATTAAGAATATATGTATGTATTTATATTACCTATTACATACTTGTGTTGCTTATTTGCAGTTTGGCACAACAATTTTAACAGTCTTAAAAATTGTGTACTTTTCTAAATTAACTCTTTTTGCCTTTTCTACTGGATTTTTTCAACGTCCTGAATAGTTTTTAGTTTCTCAACTAGGGATCTAGTTTTATTTATAGGGGGCATTTTATTTGCAAGTAAGAAAAAAACACGAAACGAAATTTGAGGCAAGACTACATATTTATAAGTGAATAAAACAGCGGTTCTCTCGTGAAATTTAACTGTGGCCGCATTATAAACATCAGCGGGCCATCATATGAAAATGTCTCGTGACCGCACCAAATTTTTGTTTCGAGATGTAATAAAAACAGCAGTTGCATTTACTAAAAAACTTTACTGTCGGTGGTCGCACATGAGAGCCACTGGAATAGAAGAAATATCCAACAAAAACGGTCAATCGGGATACTATTTATGACGGGACCATAATATTTAGATGATAGATCGGGGAAATCGGTAAATCGGGGAACGATTAATGCAGGATTAATTAATACTGTTCTTATGTGTGTTAGTCTGTGACTATGAAAAATAAACGATCCATGCGGGTAAACGAATAATACGAGAACGGTAGATCGAGGCTCAACTGTAGTTTATTACATAAACTCATACAGATAGTATAAAAATAATGTCTAGCATTGTAGTTGAAGTGATTGTTGTTTTCCACATGCAGATGGTGCTGTTTTTTGTGTTGCCACATTCACGCTTATTAAAAACAATTACATATTTAAAAGTTACAATTCACTGTTGATGTATGCATGTCGCAATCAGTCAATCTATCAATCTATCAATCTGACATTGTTATTACGAAGACGGCCATTTTTGATGCACACAATAATGCTGAGTTGATTCAGTGTCGTTTTAATATATGTACTTAATAGAAATATGTACGTGAACGAATTGGAAAGAAATGAGTTGGACATAATATTATTTTAGTGGATGAAATACATGTGTATTGTTTTGTTTTTGTATAGTGTTTAATATTTTAATTGGCTCATATTTTTCTGGTCAGAATTTAAGTAACATTGGTCAGAATTTATAGTCATAATTTAAATGAAATTAAAAAAAGCCTAACCTAACCTAACCTACTAACTAGGGCATCCAATCCCGGGATCCCGTTCAATTTTCTGATCCCGAAATCCCGGAATCAATTTTCTGATCACCAGGTGACATCAATCTATAATAGTTGTGATGACGTTTTGGCTTTTTTAATAACATTTTATTATGAAGATATGTAAGGTTCTTTTGTACCTGTTAAGAAAAAATAATCGTTCGGTTAATTATTCATAAAACAAAATTATTTTCATAGTAATTAATATCATTCTTTTCTTTATGTATGAGGGTCGTAAAAATTTCAAAAATCCAATGTATAAAAATGAATTTGTTTATTCGTACTTTATGCGTTACACACCGCTCATCCGATTGCAATAAAGATTTGAAAAACTTTTTGCTCGTACTTCCGGGAAGATAATAGGCATAGTAAAATTAACGTACAGTAGGTCCTTTATATAAAAATCAATGTTTGTATGTCTGCCATACAGTTCAATTCGACAATTTATGTCTGCACTTGCGCGAAGGTTATAGTACAATTAACTTACAGTAAGTAGGTGGCGCGTGTGTCGTACCATAGATAATCAGCACCAAACGTCAAACAGACAGAAAATGAAAACATGCACTTCAATAAACACAATTAAAAGACACTTTCTTTTTTTGTGTTATTAAAAATAAAAACTCACAGCGTAATGTAATATTATAATATTATTTTTATGACTTTTATTAACATGTAAATTTCGATAGCATTTGATTAGAATTTTATTTCAACGTTTCAACATACTGGTTTTTTGAATTAAGTTCACTGAAATTCCCAATTCAATTACTTTGTTTGTTTATATTTAGTTTACGGTGATCAATATCATGTAACTAACATTAGCCACAATCAAAAAATAATCTTGTATAGTAAATCTAAAGTAAAAAACTAAAACTTTAGAGCTTCAAAGGTCCTATTAATTATTATGCCATTAAAAATGTATTAGTGTATAAATAATGAAAAAACTTTGTGTGTTTTATAAAGATGCAATAAATAATCTCGTATCTTTGTTAGAAAAAATACTCCATTAATTTACTGTTTACATTATTGTAATCAATCATTGTCGTTATAAAACAGGGAAAACAAAACTATGGACAGCAGGTTGTTTGTTAATATTTCGAAAGAAAACGAAATATTTTTGTCATACGAAAGTCATATATGTAATATGAAGATTTTTGGTGGCAATGTTTTTTTTCTAACTTTAGGGTTTATATTTTTAAAATTGTAGTTGATTAATAAATAAAAACAATATGTCGTTTCACTGTTTATGCAATACGACAATATTTTTAAACATATTATGTCTTGAATGATAAACATTAGCATGTTGATACTTGATACTAACTGCGTTTAAAAGAAATCTTCACAATATAATTAATTGTCAATCATAAGAATGGCAGAGTATTGAACATTTTTGTAGAATACGTTGTAAGTGGATAGTGTTGATATCTTTCTTCAGACAAATGTACATAATATATTTATATATGTGAAATATATGTATGTACATGTATAAAAAATGTGAAGTTTCGCCAAATATTATCGAACGAATAGTTTTTACTCATTAACATATTCACGAAATAAATGTAGGCAGGGAGTTTTTCGTGGAACGGCGATCTGGCACCATTTTCTCGTAATTTTTAAAGTTCAAAATCAACATTCGCAAAATTTTATTTTTGTTTTGCTTGGAAAACTTTTTTTTTCTTGGAAACCATTGGACTTACTCTGTAATCAGAACTTTGACGGGTCTAATGCTCGATATATTGTTTTTTAAAACATGAGGTTGAGTAACCAGCAGTTCTCGTAAAAACAGCTTCTGTTGAGAAACCTCAAGTAGAAAGCTATAGACTCCGCATTGGAAACGGACATGGATAAGTAAAAAAAAACTTTAGTTAAAAGCTTTGCGAGAAGTGAGTTCTGGCACCTTTTTTTTAAAAAAAAAGCACTGGATATAGAAATACCCATATTAACAGTATTTCAACAGTAAGTGTTCAGTCAGCCCAATAAGCTATGTATGTCTACAAAGCTATTAAATCGAGAAAGAGTATATTTTTAATTTAAGATTTAAATTGTAGATGCTTCATAGAATTTCAATACTAAATTTTAAAATCGTGCAAGTTTTGTACATTTCCACACGTTTTGTCTCTAACTACCCGTGTTTCGTCTTTCAGCGTCATTGTTCATTAAGATTCAATTAATTGCATTGACAAACCGCATTGAAATGTAAAAAATGTAAACGATTCAAATTGAATACATCTGGTTTGAACTCAGACTTATTTTAACGATTGAGTTCAGATAAAACTTTGTATGATATTTTTATAAATTGCTTTGATAAAAAATGACGTCTCATAGCAAGAATAATAATTATCAAAGCTTTATTTATTGTAAATAATATAAAAAAATATATTGTAAATAACGCTACTTTTGTAATGTGAAGTTTCCATTCGGAGAAATAAATGTTAGCACAATAATCAACAGATTATGAGCGAAAGATGGTTTATACACGTATTTGTTGACAAAACGAAATAATTTGTTCCGACAAGACAAGGTATTCATTGATCACCTGATTGATATTGCAACGTACATGTGTCGCTACATATTAGGGGTGACTCCACACTTGTTCGTCTCTGAGCGAATATCTGATAAAATTATTGATGGCAATCGACTAATATCGTACCACGAGAGCACAATAAAAACGCTTTTTAAACCGTATTTATACATGCATACAGTGGCAGATTAAGATTGTTTTTCGGATTACTTAAGAGTGTATTAAACTTAAAATTCACGTAAAATAAAAACTTATACAGAAAACTGAATTTAACATATATGTGTTAATTAGCATATGGGATATTTTGAGGCCTCTTAGATTTGGAGGCCACAAGCGAGCGCCTCATGCGTCAATAGGGTAATCCGCCACTGCGTGCTGATATTTAAAAACATTTTTTTTAAATCCCTGTGTTATGGAAAACTTAGTAAACATAATTTTATTTGTACTTGGAATAACTATGGCATAAAAGTGAATGCAAGTTTGTATTGTGTAAAAGTAAGATTTTGTTAGATACAAAGTTCTTCCAAAAAAGACTCAGTTTGTATAAATAAATTCATTTTTAAATATATGAATGCTAGTTTTTCATATAATTTATTTAATTATTCAAAAAAAAAATCATCAATAAATATTTCAGCTATTGTTTTTGAAAATATCTTTTTATGGTATAATTAAGGCTGTGGAGTCGGAGTCAGAGTCGTGAAAAACAAGCGATTCAGAATCATTTTAAAACGTCATAATATTCACATTGCATGTTTGGCTGACTACAGATGATCTTATGGAATACATATATATAATAAAAATAATAAAAGATTTTTAGTACTTTTTCCACATAAAATTTACTTGATCAGGACCGGTTTCGCTCATCGCGAGCATTATCAACTGATAAGAAAAATATATAAACAGTGCTATTTATACAAATTAAATTGAAATAAAAGGTGTAAGCAACTACTAACAATGAAAAGGATTAACAAATTACATTATAATTACACAAAATTAAAATGCTTATCACCTTTTTTTTTTAACCATGTCCGCTCCCAATGTAGACTCCTAATGGAGTTTATCTCAACAGAAGTGTTTCTACGAGAACTGCTTGTTACTCAGTTCAGCTCAAACTCTCTTTTTCCAAAGAGAGTAGGGATAGAAGGATATAGCTAGGACAGGACTAGTGGTAAAGCTAATCGCTCTCGATACGCCCCGTTCATAGGATAGGATGGGTGGGAGAGGGGAATTCAAGACATCACATACACCCATGCCTTCGAACAGAAATTCATAAATCGATTGAAAAATCAATTTATAAAACTGTCCGTACCGGGATTTGAAACCGTGCCCTCCGTAACCGAAGCCAACAACGCTGACCACTCGGCCACACAGGCAGCACCTTTAGCATACAAAACATCTTTTATTATTTTAATTACAATGCCATTCCATCAAGTATTGACAGTGAACACCTTAAAAGTGACATATATATAAATTAATGTGAAATGATTGAAAAAGTTCTTAGGAGTCGGAATCGTCTTTTTTACATGACTCCACATCCCTGGGTATATAATTAATCATGTGTTTACAAAAGCATTGTTTACGTGTCCAATTATTTCACATCAGTTATCTTTGGTTGATACATACGTAAAAGTGTATAGTACTTAACTAACTATAATAAAACAGTCTATCAATTTTGAAAGGAATAAAAAAAAAATTGAAGCATTTTTTAATTTCTTTATAATAACGTGATAATGATTAATATGAAAAATATATTGATACTTCACTGCGGTATAAGATTGCAACTCTTTCCAAACACGGTCCATTATCCGTGGAATAAATTGACTTGATTTTACCGTTATTGTTAATTAATGGTAATTATTTTGTTAACTACTCTGACTCATAATGGTTAATAGCTACGTGAGGCATGACTTACTTTTCATTTAAGTACCAAAAAGGTTTTGAAATAGTTTGTTGATTTGTACATAAATAGTATCAAATGAATAGTATCAGAATATCGAATTCATGCTATGGATTTTATTCTCGACATCTCGACTGTGGAAAGGAAAAAGGACGTGACCAACAGTTTTTTCAAAGCAGCTTTTTTTCGATAATCGCAATGTATCCAACTTGATACACCTTCTATCAAAAGGATGGAAGCTGCAAATGCCGAATTAGTATCTTAATTTAGCTTTTAAGTTTGAAAAAAGATGAGCTTGTGAAAATTTAAACCAACAAAAAAGACTGGAAAAAAGGTTTTTCCAAGACAATTTGTTAAATTAATATTAGATCATGTCAATTAAACACTAGTTTAGAAGTCTCCGTGCACGTCAAGGTTGTTTTTATTTCATAATTTGCCTTATTTCCCTTAGTTTTGCAAAAAAAAAATTTTTTGACGAAATATTTAGTTGCCAATTGCTAAAATGCAAAGGGCGCCAAAATCCCACACACATACGTGTATAGCCTGGCACGTGTTCAATACACATACGCTAGCCAGCATTTGACTGTATGCGCGGCACAGACGACCGTCTCGTAGTAACGACAATGGATTGCAACAGTGCAATTGGGGGATTTGCGGCGAATATTTCAAGCCAGCGCGTAATTCGGGGTAGTGTAATTGGTGGTTACACTGTGAAAGAATGGATATAGATGACACATTCACTCATCACCTGAAAATAAAAATGATATTATGCACGTTAAAAATTGATTTTATCAACATGTAGGAAAGAGTTTTAAGAGAATGACAGTTGTAAAAATAAACGGTTTTGGTGTAACAACTGGTTATAACATATATGAATTGATGTTCTAAAAGTCAAATAATCTCTGGCGTTAAAGAAAGCGTTATAATATATAGAATAAAAGACGTCCTTAATAGTGTCCCAATGGTTTTTATCACTATCTATCCCCTCGTCTGGAGTTTACAGGATGTAAATATGTATACACACTAGAGGTCTGCACGGGCCCGGGCCTGGCCCACGGGCTCTTACTCGGGCGGGTAAGCGCAATCGAGAGTCGGGCTCGGGCCGGGCCGGGCTTTGGAATTTGGGATATAATGTTGGGAAAAATATACCAAATTGAGGATTTCAAATTCCTCGGTGAGCTAAAAAAAAAAAAAAGGACTTTCGGAGATAATCTGGGGAAAAAGTATACCAAATCGAGGATTTCAAATTCCTCGGTGAGCTAAAAAAAAAAAAAAAGGACTTTCGGAGATAATCTGGGGAAAAAGTATACCAAATCGAGGATTTCAAATTCCTCGGTGAGCTAAAAAAAAAAAAAAAGGACTTTCGGAGATAATCTGGGGAAAAAGTATACCAAATCGAGGATTTCAAATTTCTCGGTGCTTCGGGTCGGGTTCGGGTAACAAGTGCGGCATTAGACTCGGGCCCGGGCCGGGTCGGGCGTGAGTTTTTCGGGCTCGGACCGGGTAGTTTTGTAAAATTTTGGCCCGTGCAGACCTCTAATACACACTAAAAACAAGATTGTTTGAATGTGTTTGTATTATTTAGGGTCTGCTTTTGGTAATAAAATAAACAACTTCTTGTGCCAACATAAGAGTAATTTTAGTTTTTTAAGCATAGCAGGTTCATGTATAATATTGTAATATGTTTTATATGCCGCCTGTGTGGTCGAGTGGCCAGTTTTATAAATTGATTTTTCAATCGATTTATGAATTTCTGTTCGAAGGCTTGGATGTATGTGATTTCTTGAATTCCCCCTTCCCACCCATCCTATACTATGAACGGGGCGTATCGAGAGCTATTAACTAACCACTAGTCCTGTCCTGTTGATGAGTAACAAGCCCTAGAAGTACTCGTAGAAACACTTCTGTTGAAATAAATTCCATTAAGAGTCCATATGATCCATATTGGGAGCGGAAATGGTAATAAAAAAATGTTTTAAAGTATAAATACGTTCCTAATATAAATTCATAGTATTTATTGTATGAAATATTTTCATTAGAAATACAGAATTCCAACACTAACAAGCGAATATTAAAATGCTGTTTATTTTAGAAGTTGGGATTATAATTTATCAAAAATAATTAATTACTTTCAATGCATGGCTTTTACAGAACGTTGACTTTTAATTTTGAATTAAATTAAATTGTAATATTATAGGTTTATCATAAGTTGATATTTTATTTTTAAAACTGCATGTCAAAATATTGTAGAATTTAAATCAAGATAAAACTGAATGAATTACATGATTTAAAAAAACTCGTAGCGTATAAATATTTTACATTGAATTTAAAAGGCGAACTGCATCCATTGTCCGTTTACTTTTTCAAGCAAAATTTACATAAAACAAAAGAATCGAAAAATATTCAAGTAGTTTTTTGCAATGTTTCCGAATATCAGCATTCAATTTTTCGATATAACATAAAATTATGCAGCACCCTTCGGTTTAAATATTATGCAGTTTGAATGCCTTCAGACAAAGCACCGCGAATCCAACGAAAAATATTTCCAGCAAAAATGTGAGGAAAAATATATATTTTTTACAATTCTCTGAACTGGTGCATTCTTTCGTCTTTCGTTAATATTTATATATATTTTATAATGAATTTTGTTCCAGAATTTACCTTATTACTTCGTCACTAAACTTTCAAATCTACATTCAGTAGAAATTATACTTTTATACAAGAGTGAATATATTCATGCGATACGTACAGTAAAACCCCCATTTACACGAAAGTTGGGACCGCGTTATTGGGATTCGCGTAATTGGGGGAGTGAATCTCATACAAAAATTAGAGGTTACGTTTTTTTTCACGAAAATGCAAAACTGCCAAAACTAAGAATAAATGAAAAAAATATGTATGGATGAAAATTTAGTTAAAATATTAGTATCCATCACATAGCAGCCGCCCGGCTGTGTGTACAGCACCAACGACAATGGAATGCGACAGCGCAATTTGCGGATTTCGCAGTTTTGCGGTGAATATTTCTGTTTGGCGCGTAATTCGAGGTGGCGTAATTGGGGGTTCCAATGTACTTGAGAGCCAGATTGTAAGAAAATCGCTCTCATTTAAAAACATAGCAGTATTGATTGGAATTCAGACTACCTTTATAAAATTTAAAGTAGTAAAAAGACGCTGTAAAATCCAAAACTATCGATAACTGGGATCTTGTTTAAAAACGAATATCTTTATTCAATAAAGTTTTTATCAAATATTTTAAAATCTGTGTAATTATAATCTTTAAATATAGATAAACTTTTAGAAGAAAAAAGAGACTTATTAGCGACTGTTCTCTGTCTTCGCAAACAAGTTCTCACAAAATCTAATTGTTGAAACACTTCAAGAACTCGAATTTGACTGGTAATAATATATTTTGAAAGCTGCTGAACTAATAAAACAGCAAAATTATTAATGTTTAATTTAAAGATAAACGTCGGATGCATTTTTCGTAGAGTTCATAAACATTTCAATTCAGTCTGTTATATATTTAAAATGTCACAGTAGACGTCATTCATAATAATAATTTCAATGCTTTATAAATGTTTGACATTTTGTTTTTTAATGGCCATCCAACACCTAAATGGCTCATACTTTAAATGTCAGTTAGGTAAATTGATTTTTCAATTTTTAATATTATAATGGCATTTACAATACTCATATTTGAATTGTTAAGAATATTGAAACATAATCGGATCAACAAAATAAATAAGATAAACTGTAGTAAAACAAAATGTTATATTTAATTCTAAAAGAATAAGTAGAAATTTGACTTACGTATGTATTTTGATTTTATACTATAATAAATATTTTAATAAGTTTTTTTTAATTCTTGCAAAAAATAATATTCTGCACTCATGTTGTAATCAATAATTAAAATCGAAATAAAAAAAATAACTTTACAATTAGGGCAGTGGCTTCCAACCTTTATGTTACTGCGCCTCCCTTTGAAGAAAAACATATCTTCGCGCCTCCTTATCCTTAATTTCACATAGTAATAAACACACGTTTTAAAGAGTAAAAAAGTATTTTGGACTATTCGCGCCTCCCTTTGCTGTCCACGCCTCCCAGCTTGGAAATCGCTGAATTAGGGCATTCAATCCCGGACAATTTTTCCAATCCCGAGATTGAACATTCAACATAAAATCGTGTATGAATTGGGATTTAGGATTTTTTGTATCGCAATTTTAACAATTTTCAAAAACCCAGGACTTTGGATGGAGGATTTGCGGGCTTCCCAAAATTATCAGCGTGAGACCTTTTTTTAGCTCTTCCTGGATTTACAAATTGAAAAACGTAGAAATTACCAAAAAAATACCCAAATTTCGAACCATCTTATTTTTCTTTTTTTTTACACCTCGCTCAAACTTCTCTAATTTTCTCAATCCAGAAATCCCGGAAGACAGAAACGGACGGGGTTCCGGGATTGGAGGTCCTAATTATAATGTTATTAAAGTGCATTCGGAAACTGTTTTTAGTATTTTCTCGGACTTGTCATAGTGTTAAATTTAGCAGAGTAGTCGGTATCGGTGTTTTAAGAAAATTAAAATAACATAATTACATAAGCGGTAATAAATTTTTCAAAATTTTCTATCAATAATTTAAAAATAGTTTTTCACCACTTCATTCTCTATGACTGATTGATTTGAAAACAGTCTTGGTAAAAATAAACATTGCTGTAGAAAAACTCTTCTTATATCAATGTAAAAATATATTATATATAAATAAATCATTATAAACGATTCGATACACGTTTTTTTATAAGTTTTATTCAATTTTGTAAAAAAAAAAAATATCGACACCAATAAACAGTGCTGCATTTAGAAAGTATGTCTAAATTTGATTTATTGACATGCTTCAAATATAAGTAAGAATATTTTTTTTATTCTTAATTAAACTTCAATCAAATCCAAATTGAAAGTTTTCAAACTATACGTACTTATTTTATATGGAAAATTTTAAAAAAATCGACTATTAATTATGTAACTTACGAAATTATTAAAGACAATAAAAAAATAGGTGAATTCAATATGAACTCGTTCATAACATATATAGTTTTTTTAAACTTTTTTTTTTTTTTTAGTTTGATTGACGGTGTAATTTGTAGTTTCTATAAATGTTAATTTAGTCTTAATGCGTTCGTTGTTCATTACCGGTAAGGTTTCTTGTTTCCCGGTATTCTGTAGTTCCCGGAATATCTAGAAATAAATACACTGATCTTGGAATCTCGGGATCTTCGAAATGAATCGATTATCAGTTAGAACTGTGATTCCCAAACTTATTATGCTAGTGGACCCCTTTTATAGCAAAAACCTGACCGTGGACCCCCGAGTGAAATTATAAAGTTAATGACTTGAATGGTATTTTTTTTCCATGCTTGCTTCCAATGTGGAGCAAATGGCCTTCTAATGGAGGTAGGTATCTTAACGGATGTTTTTCTGCGAGAACTATTTGTTAGTCAGTCGGTCAAACTCTCTTTTCCAAGGATATGATAGGTATAGGTATTGAGACTTTTTTTTTTCAAGTGACAACATATTTTTTGCGATACAAACTTGGAATTTATATACATATCTGTCGAAACCTTTTTGAAACGCGTCTTCAAACTGACGATGCTACCAATCGAGGCGAAGAAAGTGATTAAATATTATTTTCTACAAATAGTTTCCGATCGAATCAAAATCTGTGTATAATAAATACGTCAATTGTTCTCAAGTCAAGTGAATTTTAAATTTCTCTATTATTGTTATTGGTTCAGAATTTTACAACGATAACTGTGTGTGTATTCTTTTCGTTGCTATTTTTTATTCTTATTGATTTTGACATATTGTAAAATCATGCTATTATGAATACAGTTGATAAGACAATCTTATCAACTGGTCCTAGTTAGGAAAATTGATGAACAATTTTATATCTATCGATCGAAATGGTATTTTCGAACGTGTTAGAACTGCCATGTAACAAGGAAACAATATAATCACTTGTTTACAATGAGTTTACAGTTCATAAAAAAAAGTATTGACAATCGATTGACTAATATCGCTTGTTATTATATCATAAAGAACAATAAGTATATGTATTTTGAAGATTCTATATTTTATAATATTAAAATTACGATGTGACAACAGTAAGTAGTCTTGGTGTGGTGTTAATTGTAATCAATCAAATTCAGACACCAAATTATGAATGACAAAAAACATAAAAATAATTCTTTGATAATACACTGAAATTGATCCGTAAGTCATTTTTTTAGAATTTCATGTTTTGATGATTTCGTTTAGAAAGCATATCAACATATCTATTGTATTTCATTCGCTTAATATCCAAATTTGCAAGTGGAAAGGGGCAAAAAAACAAACATATAACGTAAGTTATCCACTTAAAGTATATTTAAAACTTAATGATTGTTTTTTTTAATAATAATTAAGAATAGTAAAATAAACACAAAATAAGAATTTGTTTATGTGAGTTAAATATTCAGTTTTAACTGTCTCTGAATCTCTCAGTGTAAACTGACTTGCGTGATGTTACAATACAATTAAACCGACGACGTACATATACTAACTTAGACATTACATCTTCTTACCTGCAATAAATTGTATTTTGAAATTAAATCATAATATGAAATAATTTTGATTTTAGTTTGGTAGAGAATAAAATCATATACATGGTACAATATATGTACGGTCAAACAATGAAAGTAAGCAGGAAATTCAATTACATACAATATTTGAATAGTTACCGCGTATGATAAATATATTATGCAAGAAAAAAACGTTTTCTATAGTTAGTGTCGTCCATTCAATGAAAGCGATGAGTGTGCTCGATTTAAAACAAGAATGCGTGGAATTCAAATAAAACGCTTTGTGTTAACTTTGTATTATATTAATACATGGCAATAAAATGTAGCTTTTCAGACATATGGCTCAACTTTTAAGCTGTTTAAATTTTTAATATATTGAAACCGAATAACGCGTCACTATACATTCTGATTTAACCTTATATGAAAATGGTACGAATTGTGTTAATATGTTGAAACACAGTCATGTCTGTCTACCGATAGTGGGACGGCGTAAATGGATTACTTTCCAAAACTGGTAATAATATGTGCAGTAATTCACTTTTAGGAACTCAAATGCAACAACTCCATGTTTGAAAATTGGTTACAAGTTAATTACTGCAGAAAATATTCCCATATCCATTTTTTTATGTGTGTACAGCATATATTTATTTTGATAGTTATTAAGTCGCCCTGCCCGGCCGAATACGAAAAAATCTAATTGATATTTATTGTAATCTTCAATGATAAATAAATGAAATGCGAATTTGTCTGGAGTAACATTGTACCCCGTCGTTCTTCGATCCTATTTTCGACGTTTCGGAACTCTAGTGTCAATGATGATATACGAAAAATACGCTATCAATGAAATATTAGTGACAGTAGATTTTACTTGAAATTGTTTTCGGAGTTAATTAGTGTTTCCACGACTTTACCAATAACCTGATATTTAAAAAAAAAATCTCAAAATTTTATGTTTATGGTCTGATGCTCATAAAGTGTTGCGTTACCGGGTGTTGTGGGGTGGGAGGAGTGCGAACCTATTAAGTGGGGGGGAGTGGGTACCGGGTTTTATTGTTTTGTTGGGGGTGGGGGGTGGGATGTGGACATGGGTGTTGTGGGGGGGTGGGGTGGGTTTGTGGTGGGGTGGGTGTTTGGGGTGGGGGAGGGTGGGGTGTGTTATTTGTTGGTGGGGGGATTGTTATAGGCTATTGTGATGGGTATTGGGCTGCGATAGTGGTGTGGGTTGTGGTGGGTGTTTTATCTTTATTATGTTTGGGTGGGTTGGGGTTTTGGGATGGTGAAGTTTTCTGTTTATGAGTGGTTTTTTAATAGGGGTGTTTTTGGGGATGTTGGGATTTGTTTATGGTGTTTGGTGTTTTTTGTTGTGGGTTGTGGTGGGGGTGGAGTGTATCTGTGGGGTGATATGGGGGGGATATGAGAGGTGTTGACAGAGCTGTATTTACTTCAACAAGTTAACGAATAAACTAAAATTTGATTGTAATTCTTTACTTAGAATATAAAAAAATAAATGTTGAGGCTCTTTTTTAATGTTTAATGCTATGGTTGCTAAATATTTTCAGGTTGGGAACAAACAAAATAGGTTTTTTCCATCGATTTATGGTTTTCTGTCCAAAGGCATGGATTTCTGTGATGTCTAAAATAACTCATACTTTATCATACAATTGGGAGAGAGATTAGCTGATCACTAGTCATACTTCAGCACTTTTGTTTTCGAAAAATGAAAGATATGGCAATTAAGTAAAAAGCTGCTCTCGTAGAAAAAATATTTGTTAAGATAAGCCTCATTTGGAGTCCATATGCTCAACATTGAGAAGCGAACATGATTTTTAAAAATCGTAAATTCTACATATTGTATATTTTACATAAATAGAATAAAATACAAAGTGCCTGCTTCGCTTACTTCGTGCCATAAACAAATAAATCTTAATTTTTTTAAAAGTGTAACTTAAATGCACGAACGTGCTCTGGAGCTCAAATTCAAATAAAATTAATGTTTAATTCCCTCTTTCTCTCTTTCGGTAATAGTCGAAAAGAATTTAAAATATCTCGAGCAGAAGAAAGTTACTTAATCAGACTAATAGTTGAGCAAACAGCAAGATTTATGGATGCGAGACTTTTAGATATTTTCTTAAACAAATACTTTCTTCAGAGTAATTGAAAATAAACTTGATTAATAATTTTATCTCACGGAATAGTTATTTTTTAATAAATTATAAAAAGAAACAAAGTTTTTTAATATCTTTAATGTTTAAAGTTCTCTATTTTCGGATCAACAATATTATTAAATTAAAAGAATATTTTTTTTCTCTTTTCTGGTATGCTTAAATTTTTGGGATCGTACGGGGTAATTATTTATAAATCAAATTAATCACTACATAAATGCAACACTAAAAAAATCGACAAAAACTTCTGTTAATGTATAATAAATGCACTTACAGGAAATTTTATATTAGTGCTCGGGAAACAACGGAGGGAGTTTTTATAGTTCTAATACAAGCATTTTTAACGCTTTTCAAGATCAGTTGAAAATGCTCGTGGCTAGCGAAACCGGTCTAGATAGTGATAAATAAATACGGAAATAGTATAAAAGACTGTTGTGGCTTTTGAAAAATAGTCAGTTTCCTCGCGAGTACAAAAAAAGCCTCACATTTTTCATTTTAAGAAATCCGTAAATTCCCAGGTTAAAAAATCGACGAACAAAAATTTCTCAATCCCGATCTCGAATCACAAATTTCTACACGAATTTATGGTGAATGTTCAATCTCGGATTCCCGGATTACAAAAAGGATCCGAGATTCAGATATAACATTTAAATTTTTAGCAAATCCCGAAAATTGATAGGATTTTGGATTTGGAAGAGCTAAAAAAACGTGCACGGTAATATTTTGGGGAAATCGGTAAATCACTATAAGGTTTTGAGATTTTCAAATTACTCGATGAGCTAAAAAAAACGAGTCCCCAAAACTTTTCTAAAATTATACACGATTTAACGTTAAGTGCCCAATCCCAGGATCACAAAAAGGCTCCGGGATTGGATACCCTACTACTGATTGCTACGGCAAAACTTTCACGAATATGATGTACAACAATGGGCAAATTGTTGAAAAAAGAAGAAGTTTGTAATGTGAATGACCCCGTACGAATTTAAATGTTTAAAAAATTGCATATCATTAACCAACTATAATTTAAATACAATAATCATATTAGATTTATTTTATTCAGATAAAAAAATATTGCATATATTATAAAAGTAACAAAAAGTGCTATTAATCGCTTTGCATGAAGCTGCAAAACATGTGTAAAAAATCATATTTGTGATGCGAGATTTTGCCTCGATCTTGTGTTTTTTTTCATAGTTAAATTGAATAGGCTTATCAATAGTTGTAGCGTTTTGTTTCGTAATTTCTACTAAAAAAACATACATTTTTGTTGCCGGAGTCGCTCGATTTTTTACTACTTTTGACTCCACCTAAGCCAAAATAACTCCACGACTCCGAGTCCACAGCCTACCTTGGTTTCTGTTCATATTTTATAGATATAACAATATAATTATTCTTTTGATTACAATGTGACGTTTCCTTAAAGTTAATAAATGAAAATATGTGTCGATCTAAACAGATCATTCTGTTAATGCAGTAAGATCTTTTGAAACATAGACAATGTTTCAAAAGTATGTCAAAATATAAATGTGTACGTGTTTTTTTAAACACTTGTATTAATAATACAATTAAATGACTATGTTGTATTTTTTTTTTAATTATTTTTGTGACTGACGAATAAGAAAGTACCTTTCCACATTTAATCATTAGTATTTGATAGCATTGATGAAATTTAACTTATAGTCGGTAATGGATTTGTACCAGTCATTTATAAAAGAATGAAGAAAATGATGCAGGTCATAAAATAATACCAAGTTTAGAAAATCATATACTTTTATAATGTCAGAATAAACTAGAGTGACAATATAAATCATGTGTCGGTAAGCTACAGCCCGTGGACGAAATCCGGTCCAAGACTAGCCAGAGGAGTCATAAATCCTTTTGGTGATAGCAGATCCTAACGTTGTATCCCAGTTTTATAAAATATATATTATCTTCGAAAAAAAGCAATGAAATTATTCTTATTAGTCGAATATACAATATTATTATTATCTTTGTAGTTAGATAAATACGCAAAAAAAAAAAAAAAATATTCGTATAAGATTGTCAGAAAAATATGGATACAAATTCATATGCGTTGGTATAAATATTATAACAGGATAGTAAAAAAGACAGTGCGCGTAAAAATAGAAACATCCATTTACAACCATTCCCGATTTAGCTTTCAAGCGATAACACTGTTGAAGAAAAAAATTGTCGAAACCTGGTATAAGTAAATGCTTGAAAAATTAGAGATTTAAGTATAATATGGGCTGTGTAAAGAAAAAAGACGTAACCCACAGTTTTTTTTCGAAAGAGCTTTTTTTCGATAATCACAATGTATACAATTTGATCCACGTTCTATCAAAAGGATGTAAGCTGCAAATGCCGAATTAGTATCTAAATTTAGCTTTTAAGTTTGAAAAAAGATGAGCTTGTGAAAATTGAAACAAAAAAAAGTCTGTAAAAAAGGTTTTTCCTAGACAATTTCTTTAATTAATATTACGTTATGTCAATTAAACACCAGTTTAGAAGTCTCCGTGCATTTCAAGTAAGTGTATATTTCAAAATTTCCATATGGCCCAAAATCATCAAAACACGTTTTTTGTGCCTCGTGTAAAACTTGCTATGTGTGGGTTACCCCCTTTTTTATTTACACAGTCGATATTAAAATTCAATGTAGTAACCTCAGATGACAGTATTATTAAAAAATATTGTGATTGACTAAATAAAATCATATGAATAATGTACGTATACTTTTTACTATTCTAAAAATACATAAATATTATGCATCGTTCATATTTTCGTAATTTTATCGTAAAATTCTAAATTTCTAGGACAGTAAAACAATAATATAGGGCAGGTGCATTTAACAGTTTATTATTATGTTAATTTCGTCTAGTAAAATCTAGTTTAACCGGTTAGGAATCAACGAGACTTACACCTGTTCCTTAAAATCCCTCCCTTACAAACATCTTTTTTGAATTTCATCGGTGTAAAATACATCTTGAAAAAACACTACATGGTAAATATACCTACCACACAAACACACCAGGTGTCACAAACAAAATTGGATTATGCTATATTAAGAAATTCTATAAGAAGATAAGCTATGTACAAACCACGTGTAAAAAAACATCATAAAATGGCTGATCTGTACTATTGAAAGAATAAACGTTTTTTCCTGTAATCCATCAAAAAAAGGGGTGACAAAATATTTCGATTCCAAGAAATGTGCTTTAACAACCTATTTATATATATATTTTTAGAAAATTTTAACATATTTAAATAAATAAAACAAACATTTATTCGCATTCCAAAATTCAGATAAAAAAACATTGTTACTTCAAAAGATATTGTAAAATCAAATTTTTAAATGGTTTTCATAGACAATTTTACAATATGACTTATTGTAGTTCTGATTTCAGTTGATATTATTGATAACATACATAAAATGATATAATAATTGGTCCCATTAGAGGTGATGTGAGCCAAGTGATATTTTAGAAGAATAAAAAGTTAGATGTCTTGTAATATTTTACACAGTCTTAAAGCAGTGAAAGAAAACCAGCGGCCTCCTGGCTCCTCTAATGCGACCTTTTAACTTGATCAAAATATTTACTTTGTTCAAACAATTATACGTAAGCGTTTGGAAAAAGAGCGTTATCAACCCATTATATGTTCGACAGTCGAAAAAACAGGGGGGGGGATGTCTACGTTTTCTTTACTGCAGCCTTATGTTGAATCAGATAAATGAATGTGGCCTTAATAAATAAAAAGGTTCCTCACCCCTGTCTTAAAGTATCGTAAAAGTGAAGTAACCTTACTTTATACACATTTCAATAGTGTTGTCTACGTAGAATAAAAATATGCAATCTACTAAAACACAAACAAAGTTCATGAAAAATGTTTTACCATTTTACTAGTTGGCTCACTTCACCTCTAGAGGGTTAAATTATGATACTAGTATAAAATTTATAATTTGGACAATACGTGTTGGCATAATATTTTTTGGATTATAATTATATTAACAGAAAATACACTATTGTAATCATTAATTAGGTTAATTTTAAAGATATTTTATGTTGAAATTAAACCAGTTTTATTGACAATCGGTATGGTTTTTAATAACAAACTAAATTGTGTTTTATTTGGAATCTTCTATACTTCGAAAACTCGAATGCAATCATACTGACGACATAAAATATAAAAGAGTTAATTATTTCATCTGAATTTTATCAAGCGAAATGAAAGAATTGATTTAATTTTCAAAGTGTTTCATCGATTTGCAATAAATAACCTGGTCGAAAGTGTTGTAGTATAAGATTTTTAAAAAATCAAGCGGTTTTAAACAATTTTTTGCTACTCAATTAATTAGTAATCTGATATTATTGCATAATAAAATTTCAACATTATCGACTGCAAAAGTCGTTTGTAATACCGAAACATATTGTACCAAAAAAATAGACTTAGATTCCATGGTATTGTATGCAGACCTTTTAACAGAACATTATAAATGCATAAAAATAGCATTTGAATAAAACAACATTCCTGAGTATGATTTCGTCAGTCAAAATATTATCAGAATCAATACCTATCCATTTCTGACAACAGTGTACAATTCCTGACCTTTAAAAAGTGCATGGGGCCACTGGCATAAGCGAGGTCACCGACCTCTACCCCCTTTGCCTCTCCATTCCCTCAATCCGTCCCTCTGCCCTAAGTCTACGGTCGTGTTCTATGCACGTGGCACGTTACATTAAAAACACATTTTTCATTTATTTACGTAACAAATTAATAAGCATCAAGCAACATTTTGGATGTTTTATTGCACATCATTCATACTTAATGTAATCAAAAATACTAGCGTATCTTATGTGAGATGTATAAATGGATGATTCATGAGGAAGCAGAAAGAGATGCTATAATATATTGGGTGCATAAGTCAATCAGTTCATTAAATTATTTCTAAACAAGGATGCTTCAACTAAAAGAGTTACGAATTTTAAAAGTGGTTATAGATATCTTTTTTTTTTGTAGTGTTGAGTGGTAAAGATTGTGTTCAAATTATAGGCACGACACCGGTTCGAGTTCCCAAAATTTCCTACACTAAATGAGTCCACGAGAAGTGAAGTTAGATATGTGGTATTTTATGGAAAAAATGAGTTAGGTGCCTTATATGTCCTAAAGCAGAGCTTCCCAAACTATGTTTTGTGGAACACTGGTGATACGCGGGACCTAAATAGGTGTTTTTGTACTTCATATGAAAAATCGAATGATGATAAATCTTCACTAATGTTTAAAACTTCAAGTACCTGGGTACAGGTGGAGATTTTAAATTACTAAGAGTTTTGTTTACTCATATTTTTATGTAACAATGTAAAAATAGTTAATTAATACATACATAATAAGTGATTTTTATAAATATATTTTTGTGTATTACCCGACCTAAAAATAAGCAGTGTTCCGGTAACATTTCCAGATTTGCGAAGTGTTCCATTGTACAATAATTTTGGGAAACCCTGTTCTAAAGTATCGTAAAAGTGAAGTGAGTTTAGAAAATACACATTGTAATAGTTTGCATGTTCTCCCTAAAATAATAGTATTTAATCCACAAAAACAGTAAGTTAAGACGTGATTGTACTTAAAAGTATAAAAGAACGATTTTGCTACTTGGGTCACATAACTTCTCAATGACTCAAATAATATTTACAAGTATTTTGACCGATTTGTGAAACTATATTCAAACTTATACATAAATGAAATGATATTTTATGTCTTGTCTTTAGCTTACGTTAACTGAGTAGTGGAGAAGGCGATTAGTCAGCTATTAGTTCCGTCATTCTATTACTTAATCTATTTGAGGTGAGAAACTGAGCGAATTGTTTATCTAACGTTAAAATGGTCCAATAGAATTCTTCATTTTAGTAGTGGAAAAATTAAAACATAAATTTAGCTAATAAGTGCTAACCTATCAAAAACATTGTAAGAGAAAAATCATATCTACGCTCCCAAAGAAGTGAAGTGAGCCAAGTATAAACTTGCATATTTTTTATTCGGATAATATTTTTGTATTGTGTATTTACTAAGTTCACTTCACTTTTATGGTACTTTAAGACATGTAAAATGTTATAACGTATCTTATTATTTTTTTCCTAAAATACCAGTTGGGTCACTTCATCTCTCAGTTGCTTATGTGTATGAAATACGTTCCACAAAAACCCGTGTAACAAAAATGATTGAAATCATAGACAAATGTTGTACACTGGGAATAAAATATTTCTACAAAACGAGTTTAAGCCTTTTTGTCTCTTCAACGCAGATTTACTCTCCTTCCTCGGTTCAATTGTTCAAACAATATCACGACTCACCAAATAAATAACGGCCTCATTTACTTTATAAAAGGTATGGTGCCATAGCTTACAATTTCGATAAAAACCATTTTTTTTGAAGTAAGACTGCTCATGTACCAACAAAATCTACCAAAACGTTGTTTTTAATTGGTATCATTTATTATAGCAAAAAAATAAACTCATTTAACTGATTTTTAGGTTAAGAAGCGCTTTGCTGGATGCGTGGTCGAATGTCAACGTCGTTGTCTTATAATACGGAGGTCACGGGTTCGAGTCCTAGTACAATACAGAAATTTATGGATTTATGTTTGAAGGCATGGATGTATACGATGACTTTTATTCCATCCATTATATCCCAAAAAACGGGGCGCCCCGAGAGCGATTAGCTAACTGCTAGTCCTGTCCATACCCAATCATCTATCCCTACTTTTTAAGAGAGGTTAAGTAACTGTGTGACACGCAGTTCTCGTAGAAAATGATATAAAATTGATAAAAAATAAGCGCTTCTCTCGAAGGACAGATAAAAATAATTTCTTTAAAAATTAATACATAATATTCTATATTTTAAGGTTAGCTTTGATTACCAAAATAAATTATGTTATCATTCTGTCAATCTTGTATTCATTGGTAGTCTTTTAGTAAAATGTAAAATATATGTCTGTGAATTAAAAGTTTCAACGATTTTTTTCAACACAGAGCGAAGAAAATTATTCTATTATAGTTAGTTATACACAATGCAATTCACAAAGAGATCATTATTCATAAACCTAAAGAAAAGAGCAAAGTTGTACAGCGACGATGGAATAAAATTAAGCATTCTTGCAAAATAGAGACTTCTGTAGATTACTATTCAAATTCTATGTGTAACGAAAACTAAAAAAAAGTAGCAAACATGGGACTTCAAATTTAAATTTCAATCGTTTAATATTTGTAAATTTCCATACTTTTTGTTACTAATGAATTATGGCCCAAACTTGCTATTACATGTACTTAATTTAAAAGAATCAAATTAGCCTTATTTCATCATACTACTCTTAATTAAAGATACATTTTTATTTGAAGAAAATTTTAGTGTAGTGATGTATTTATTTTTAAGTTTTGACATCATTCCTGCTGTCTAATGATTTAAAATGCTGAGGAAACATGTTATTAAGTCAGCTGTAATTCACCTGAAACGTCAGACTTCGTAATAATTAATAATTATTACTACGAAGGGGTAATTTTATATTTTCTGTGATGATATTTTAATGGAATAATATGAGTTTTTGTTTTCCTTTTTTCGTGTTATTTATTACGTTACTATTTTCTTTTTACTGTTAAAAAAAGCATTTGAAGAATTTAAAATTTATTTTATTGCGTTAAGTTTATTAGAACAAAAAATCATTACAGTATAATCAAAAATATTAGAATTATAAGATGCTTGTAAATAACTTTATATTATTATAAAGTTTAGAACAGATTTCCTTCATGTCGTGTAAATACGCACGTTTACGTGGCGTCGGGTGTCGGCAGTATGTTTCCTCCTTAAGAAATTGATGTGTTTCACACTATTAACATATCGACTGTGGAAAGGAATAAGGACGTAACCCACAAATATCAAATTTTACGGAAGGCGCAAAAAACATGTTTTATTGATTTTGGGCCATATGCAAATCATGAATTATACACAACCTTGAAGTGCGCGGAAACTTCTAAACTGGTTTTTAATTGACATAATCTAATATTAATTAAATAAATTGTCTAGGTTAAACCTTTATTTCAGTCTTTTTTCTTGGTTTTAACTTTTTACAAGGTCATCTTTTTCAAACTTAAAAGCTAAATTTAGATACCAATTCGGCATTTTCAGCTTCCATCCTTTTGATAGAACGTGTGTCAAGTTGTGTACATTGTGATTATCGAAAAAAAGCTGTTTTAGAAAAACTGAGGGTTACGTCTTTTTTCCTTTACACAGCCGATATTCTAAGTTACAATTACTATTTAGTATACCAAACGATTTTTTCTATCAATTGATTTAATTATCGATGAGCTGCGTAAATTGAAGTATAAAAGTATTTAAAGATAATGAAAAATTATGGCTTGCAAACAATATTTATTAAATACTCGATGCAGAAAGAAAAAGAGGGCTGAAATGAATCCGTTTTATTATCATTGCCGTACGTATTTCAATATGTTTGATAATAAACAAATAAATAATTATAAGATGACAATAAGATTAATTTTGTGCGTCAAAGAGTTACTGCAATAACTTCGTGAACCATTGGCTTAGCTTACTTAGACCATGTCTAGGCAACCCCCGACGCGCGGGTCAGATACGGCCCTTCGCTAAATTTCACGCAACTAAGTGTGATAAAAAAAATCCTCACGCTTGGCGGAACCAGCTCTGATCATTTCACAAAATTGTGAAATAAGTACAACATAAATGTGTTTTTTTATTATTATTATTAAAGTGTCTTCACCAGGAGTTGATAGATTTTTGAACAACAGATTGAAAACTCGAACTCGTATAAAAGAAAAAAAAACAATGAAAATTCATAAAGAAATTCTTTAAACACTAATATGCATTTGATAGTTTTGTAGTTCAATTACCTACAAAGCCATTTTTACGAAACGATTTGTGTAATATCATTGTTAAATATGACGTTTATTATATATAAACAGGGCTGTGGAGTCGGAGTCGTCAAAAATGTATTTAATGATGTGTATTTAAGCAAAATAGTCAAAAGTGTTAACATTTCATGCTTGGCTGACTAATGATGATCTGATGGTATACATATATGTATATATAAAATAAAATAAAATTATTGAAAAATTTCCTCGGAGTCGGAGTCGTTAATTTTTTTAAAGCTGGAGTCGGAGTCATCTTTTTTTCCCGCGACTCCACAGCTCTGTATATAAATTTATTAAATAAGAAGTAGCAAATTCTTTCAATTCATTTCATATTAATTAATTATATTGGATAATTTGGTCGGTTCCTTGACATATAGATGGAATGATAACTTGGCTTTAGAACTAGGAAAGGTTGCTTATGACTGATTAAGAGGAAGAAGAAACTTGCGGAGCTTCTCAGATTGAGCGACCATTGGGCATTTAAGGGTTAAAGTGAAGCTAAAATCACAAAAATAGTCATATCCTCTCGAAAAGATCTTGGTGTGCGGTGTAATAACACTTTGAGGTGGTCCTAGTTTTTTTTAAATACAGCGGATCTAGACTGAGTAATCGATAAACATCACTGGCGAAGGGTAGCAGTGTAATAATGACTGGTTTGAGACTGAAAATAAATAATATCGGTACGACTCAAGAAAAGATTGACTAGGTGGCGTTGATTTAACAAAAAACTGCATTAATTCAATAATACAAGTTAACAAAAAACCATTTCTTAATATTTCATGTTTATATGTATAAAAATATCGTTAATAGCTGGTCATAAATTAACACGGCCCTGAGAAAACAGCAAACTGCTTGAAACGAAGAATTGCATGGCGAATGACCTGCGTTTGGTTTTACATCCTATTACTTCGTGGGAAAGTCCAAGATGCTTTTTAAACGACTGGACAAAATAAAACACAAACTGCATTAAATATTTCATTGTTATGTCAATTATTTACAACATTCCATTCGAAAATTTGTATGAATGACCATTACATTATTTTATATGGTTATATTAATTAACATGATTAGAATAATGAATTGGTATATTTCTACTGTTTCAAAAAGTTATTTTAGGATTCGTTTTTTCCGGTCAGAATTTATATTAAATGGTCATAATATATCGGTCAGAATAAATAGTCATAATTTAAATGAAATTTAAAAAAAAACCCAACCTAACTTAACCAAAATGGTTATAAATTATTCGCCCGCTGTGGTCTAAGTTGGTTACAGCTTGCTCTACCGATCAGGTGTGTCTGGGTTCGATTCTCGGTAAGGTCAGTATCAAATCGGATTTTTTCAATTTTAGTTTGAGATCATAGCGACATGGGCGTTTGTGAAGTTAATTCTCGTCGAGTATATCTCGTATGATCTTTCAACTTCAGAAATATTTGACGCATTGGCGTAAGCTGTAATGTCAATATATTTTTATTCTAACCGTTCAGATTTTTATTCTGACCAAAAATTTATTTAAATTCTGACCATTTAATTTGTTCCCTTATTTTAAAGCCTATAAGCACTTTGTTTATAATGGATTTTGATAACCGACATTTAACTTTATTTAATTTTACTAGCTATGATTAAATAAATTAATATCACTCAAATAATTGCTGAAAGTATTTAAAAAAAAACACTCGATAAATAGCTAACTATAACTATAATAACATGTACATACTTGAACAGCAAACATTCAAAAAGTGATTTTTCACACAAATACAGAGCATGGGAAATGATGATTTAAGTGTTAGAGAAATCAGGGTTTGCTTGAATGTGTTCACTTTAAATTTTATAGGAAAACATCTTTTTTGAACACTAATTGTGATATAAAATAAAAATAACTTTGATTATTCCACGAATTGTGTATCAAAATGTGACACGTGTTTCGCCTCTTTCAGAGGCATCCTCAGACAACTACTTTCGCAAATGTTTGCTTAAGTACGAATGATTTTATTTTTACTATTCTGATATATTATAATAAAGATCAAAATAAAATGGGAGGGGATGATAGAAAAACAAACAAACGATAATGGTAATACAAATGACATTCACATTAAGAAATGATTATCTAATATTGTGATATCTATTCATAGATTTTATTATAGACTATCAGAACTGATATAAAACGGCATTTTTCAAATATTGTGAAAAATCACTTTTTGAATGTTTGCCCTCAAATATGTAAGTAGATATTTTTTATTATGCCTATATTACTAAGGAACAATTCAACATTTAATAATACCCAACTTTACACACAGACGCTTTCCCATTATGGGTTATGTGTACGATTTAAAACATGTTTGAAATGATAGAGAATGTCTTTAAAAAAAAGTTCGTCCAAGTTTCAGTTTCACACACTATCCAACGTGGTTTAACTGTTTGAATACCGCGCAAATAAATCATTAATATGTCCCAGAGATACTGCGTGTTTTTGAGAAAAATAATTTTGCCTAATATACACTCGAATTCGATATTTTAAAAACCTATATTGATTCAGTATAGATAGCACTACATATATTCATCACAATATTGAATATATTATATTAGAATACCAAGTATTTGATATTTTAAATGTCTTGGACATCCGTGTTCGCTTGCATATGTTCCGGACACCTGTATCTCATTAAACTCTTCGTTTACACAACCTTTATTTCGTTTTAAAGCATACATACCGCTCGATCGCTGTGTTTAGAACATGTGAAAACAAGATCGGTGCTTTATCGTTAAATCACTTAAATCGACAGTAATAAATTGATTAATTCGATGGAAAAATATCACAAAAGCTTTACAGGATTAAAAAAGCTTTTGAATGTATTATGTTGTAGTTTTGTTGAATAATATCGGTCGTTAAAGTGAATAAAAAAATGTCTTTTGATGTTAAAAGATGTTTTCAATATACTGTTAGATTTTATATGTCAACAAAAGTTATTTGCAAAAATGTCGCTCTACTATATTTCAATGTAAGCGATAAAAGCATTCTGTTTTTGTTCCGCATAAAGAAATAGAGAGCTTTTAAAAATAGCTTTCAACTTGTCCGTTTTTACGGTATCGTGTAATAGAAAAAGTATTGGCAATATATTTTGATAGTTCTCCGCGACACTAATAACAATTTGGTGTCAAAGTGAACTTTTGTTAGCAGTTAAGATACCCTAATGGTTAATATATTGGTATTTTCTAAGAAACTTACAGGGATAAAACATTATTTATTTATAATTATATCCTTAATGTCCACCGTATTATAAATATTATTGATTTTAATTCTGAAGACGCCTTTCGAAACAAAATACATCTAATATTAAACAAATGAATGTTTGTTTGTTCGTACTTTATGCGTTGCCACACCGCTCATCCGATCGCAATAAAACTTTGACAAAATTTTTGCTCGCACTTCCGGGAAAGTTATAGGCATAGTAAAATTAATTTACAGTAGGTCTTATTATAAGACTCTTATATATACAAATCAATGTTTGTATGTCTGCCATACAGTTCATTTTGACAACGTATGCTTGCGTATGCGCGAACGTTATAGTACAATTAATTTACAGTAAGTGGCGCGTGTGTCGTACCATAGACAATCGGCAGCAAACGTCAATCGTCAAAAGACAGAAAAAGAAAACATGCACTTCAATAAATACAATTAAAACACACTTTCTTTCTTTGAGTGGGATTGCAACGCTCGCCGAGAACCGGCTAGTTCTTAATAAAAAAATGAGTTTTTAATCTTCATTGAAATATATTGCCACTATAGTAGCAAACATTTGCTTTCTGCTATTTTTTTTAATTGACTCTAATTTTTTAAATCGAAATAGTAAATACGATATAATTTCACAGGTTTTATAAAAAATCGATCAACGTTGCGCTGGTTATCAGTAATGTATTGCGCATATTATTTACATATTGTATGTAGTATTTTATTGTGCGCGTCTCTTAAAAAACATTAGTATTAGCTAATCAAGAAATTGTAACATAGCCGTTATCTTGAGTCACTGATGGAATGAGATAAAAATTAATTCGTTGTGTCAGTTAAATCTTGCAAATATTACCCTTTATTTTCTCTTTATAAATAAGTACGGATTTACGTATATGACTTCGATTCTTTCTTTAAGGATAATAAATACAGATAATGATATTAAAAACTATTTGTAACTAATCCTCTTTTGAGTTATTTAATATTTAATACAAAGTTAAAATCAATTTTCACAAAGTAACAAGCGAATTCATCGATAATATATCATATTGATTGGATGAGTTAAAACTATATCGTTAAAAATTTAAATGTTTTTCGATTGCATATTTATAACATATGCCTCTTCTTCTTCTGGTCATGAAAATAACATGTTACCTAGATGTATTGTAGCAATAATAGTTAGCCAAGAAGATGAAAACGGAACTCTTAATACTTTTTGTCAAAAACTATAATATATGGATGAAAAAACTATTATTAATTGTTATCGAGAGCAATCCAATAAAATCATAAAACATTTTAAAAAACAGCAGTGGAGAAGTCGTTATATATATACACTAATAATAGAGGGTAATGTATTAAAATGCTGAGAAAGGAGAAACGAAAAATATATCAAATAATAAATGGTTTGATTACCAATAATAATTGTGTAATTTGGAACCTCATTACCAGCTTTATTATGCTTTCTTTGTGATTTTCTCATCGTAAAAATGTGATTTTAACAAGGGAAAGTAATTCAACCAAAAATAAAATCTTTAGTTACCTTTCCATTCATTTGACCAATAAGTAATTACCGAATGAAAAAATATTTTTCCATTACACCGAGTATATCAAATTTTATTCTGTACAGATATTCAGAAACACTATCAATAAAAATGACCTAATCGCCAAAGCAAAATGCTAGAATAAAATTATTTGTAAGTAAATTCGCTGAAGTAAAAATTTACGACTGAAATGTGTTCAATTTCTTTTCAGCGTCGTTTTATGATATCGTTCTACTTTTAGTGCACTTTTATGTGACAAATTTACAATTTACGTGACAGTATTGAAACATTGTTGATGCTATTTCATTTCAATGAGACGAGTAAAGCCGTTTCCGTGTATGTATATGTTGTTTTTGACCATAAAGCTTTAGTTATTTTACTTGTAGTAACATAAAACATTTTTTTCAAAAAGGCCATACAAATGCACTTATTTTGACACCCGGTAGCTTATTACTGTTTTAAAAAACCGTAAACTATTTATTAAATATATAAGAATATAGTTGGACGTAGAAAAGTGCGTAAAATATATATTTATAATATTAATTAATACAATTTCAATGCCTTTCTAACTGTGTCGAAAGTAACGTAGTATGTAATAAATTGAGCGCCTTAGATTCAAAAATCAAAATTGTTGGCAAAGTGCAAAAAACTGCTGTGGGCTTTTTGGATTTGAGTACGTTTTGAGACTAAACACGTTTTCTCTGTATTTAGTGAGGTTTTGAAATCGGAAATTTATTGACTGTGTAGATATTGAAATCGAGAACAAATTGGCATCAAAATTTGAAAAAAAATCAAAAATGGTCTTTTGTTCGTTTTGAAATTGAGGTCTTCAATTATGTGCTGTGTGCACCAATTATTATAAACATATCTTAGGTAATATGGAATACAATATTTGCATTTTGTCATATTGGCATATACTACACAGTTTTAGTCGTAAGATTCTTGCATAAAACAGATCGATACATATAAATATGTAATTTAAACTAAGACAGTGCAAAACCCGGGTGATGGGGACAAAACTTATGGGGGTAGTTAAAATTTTACGATTCCAGTTAAATTGTGAACAGTTTTTAATATGTTGTCCGTGTGACAAAGATATTAAACTGGTTCATTAATACTACGCATTTTAAAAAGGAAAAAAAATCTAAATTTGTCTTTCTGTAAGTATTAAATTTGAGCACATAGTCGGTCGGCAATGTATAAGATACTGACAGCAATCAAAGAGAATATGAAAAATCGTTGCTAAGCGACAAATTTTAACTGTTATTATTCACACTGAATTTGATATTGATAATTTGCTTCCAAATTTAAAGAGGCCAATAAAAAAGATATTATAACGATTACAATTAGAAAGTCAAAATTTTAATGTATACGTTATTATGGGAGCAGCAAAATGCATAGTAAAGAAAGTTCAATAGTTTTAGGAGATTAAGTTTTTTATACTATAGAAACGTTTTGTAATAATTAATTTAGCTCGTGAAAAACATTTTAATTGAAAAAAATAAGTGAACGCAGCTTCAAAGTTTTAATGAGTGTAGTAATAGAAGCAGTGTTTAAGGGCTGGGGGTAAATAGGACCAGGGATGAGGGCTTAAAATTAATATCAATCAACAACATATTTTTAAATATATATAGTATACATTTTCCATAACATTACGTAAAAGTTTTTTAATTCGAACAATTTATAGTTTCTAAATTATTATAAATTGTTTTGTCTAGTTATATTATATTAAATTATATCACAAACTTCCAGTTTAGTAATTATTTTTATAAAATATGTATTTTATAAGTTTATTGAGTCTAATTAGTATACATATAATATAAATGGAGATATTATTAAACATTTAAAATACTTACTGTTTTAATTTTCTTTTCACAATAATTAACAAGAATTCTCTTTTCTTAGAATCGTTATGTGTAAAATTAATGTCGTTACTACTAAGTACGTAGAGACTTCTAAAATACTAATAATGTTATTAATAATACAAAGAAAGTGTTTTGCTTCTACGTCTCACAAAGGGCCATGAATAATTTCTATCAAAATAAATATGATAAGAGAAATTTCCCAAGAATAAAGTGGTAGCAGACAGCCTTCAGTGGGTCACAACATTTTATAAAAGACAAGAATATAAAATGTATTTTAACAATTTTTTGTTTAAGTTCTATTTTCACTCAATTTTTTTTAGTGAAAATAATACTACATCTTGAGCATATCGTTATATAACCATGGTTAATTTATATCATAATTATTTCTACGTATACGTACATTCGAAACAGAATGATTATTGGGTCATCTATATAAAGATGTTTTACATGGAAATTAAATTGTCAAATATTACAATTATAACATCTTTCTACCCAGAATCTACAGGTATAAAAGCGCGATTTAAATTATATTTTAATGGCCTGCTTGCACATGAGACCAAATACTCAAAATATTACTATATAATACCGTCAACACGGGTAACTTTTGCCCAGCTCTGAAAGTTTTCTGTATTTTTTTTAAATCGCCTTTATTATTATGGATGGCATTTATTTGATAAAGATCAGTGTTTTAAGATTTTCCTAAGATTCACAAATCGTTTTTGGAAATATTTTTATGCTCGATATATAAATACAGATGAAATAGTGTAGGCCAAAATTTGCATCACATATCGGGTAACTTTGGCCTATGCCACAGATATTCACAATAATTAATATAATCTCAAGAATTTTAATGTCTTTGCAACTTTTATCCACGTTTTCGTGTATTTTGTACATAATCGTAGACTAAAAGATATAAAACGCATTTATTTATAGAGTAGTAATATGAATTAAAAATAAAAAAAGTCACCCAAATGACAGCTGACAAGATTCCTCAACATAGCAAATATGATGCAATATTTTTATTTCCAAAGGGCTACTACACACTACCATTGCTCTGTTAAAAAATATACAGTTGACAATGGTATGACCATACCATTATGAATGCATAATTTGAAATGTTAGACCGATGGTCATAGTTACCCGTATTGACTGTATTGCTAAAAAATATTAATTTGACATAAATTTCAATTTATTTCAATTGGTCAAGATTCTTTTATAACAGACATTTAAGCAGCCCAATATAGTATTTTTGTTTCGGTTTCATTCTCTATTCAATCCAAAATACAGCGATACGTACTAATATTTAACATTTTTATGAATCTTAAAATATAGTACATTTTTAAAAAAATAGCATTTATAAAAAACCGCACAATTTCGAAATCGCATTAAAAAAACCGCATAAAAACAGAATTGACTGTATCATGTTTCTTGAATTTTAAAATTTGATGCACTAAATAACAACACAAATCTTTCAATACAACGTATATGATAGTCGTAATTTTTGTTAAACATAAAACTCGAGAAAACTTTTCTACCACTGACGCAGAAGGGGTGGGGTTTTTTCGCCTGGAGTGTGAGGCAAGGGTGATAAAATCCACGAGCCAATCAGCTTTCGAGTTTAGTTATCCGCCATCATCATTTTTTCCTGCCATATTATAATATAATATCTATTCCCCGTTTGAGCGCTGAATGCATTTCCGCCAGTGGCGTTGTTACACGTTAATATATTCAAGATAGTTTTATTGCATAAATCTTGATGATGGAAATCAGCATAACCAGCTGTTTTGTGATATGGCATGACAGATTTTTGACCTACATTCAGAATTCCTAACATTATAAGATTTAATAAAACACCTGAGTACTTTCCTTTTGTCGAAAAATTTAATCTCTGTTTTTATTATTTTGATTAAATAGTGAGCATTTTTGACCAAACAGTGGTGTGGGATAATTCATTTAAAACACTTTCAACTGTCTTTTATTAACGGTGATTCTATTACAAAGCTACTTTTCCATTTTGAGGCGCCCGTTCCACACATGGCTACAATGAACGTAATGACGCAGCAATTTCATACTTTTAACCAATGGTAGGCAAACTTTTGAGAGACTAGGTAAAGAAAAAGTGAAAAAAAAAATTGGTTAGTGGGTAAAATTTAAACATATTTTTTTACCATTTATTCTTTTAAAAAAATCATTTTTAGAAAATAATATGTATATTTATATACAATAAATAATATTTTTGCATGATACATACATAGGTGTGAATACAAAAACACACATATAATATTGTTGTTGGTGGCTTCCTTGGTCTTATTAAATAAGTAATTTGATAATAAAATGTCATAATTTCTTGGCGGGTAACTCAAATTGTCGAAGTGGGTAATTCAATTACCCAAGGGTAGTAGGTTGCCGACCACTGCTGTAAACGGTATACATATAGTGGATCTCGATTTTTCTTTATAAATCTTTATTAACTTATTTGAAATTAAGAAATAACTGAAGCTTTGGAAATTCATTTTAATATTATATATTTTTGAAATCATGCAAATGATGAATTAATTTAGATTTATCGAAAAAGGTTTTTAATGTGTTCATACTTACCTATCCTCCCAAATTTTGAAAAGGCGAACAGCCAGTCCTTTGTAGCTTTACTTAGGGGTGGGCTGAAATTTAACAAAAGGATTGCGCGAGCCCCTTGTTAAATTTATTTAAGGCCTGCAAGCCTCTTCTTAATTTTAGAAAAAAGCAATATTCTCAGATGAAATTGGTACATAAATACATTTTCTTACTTATTTATATATTATCTACGATAGCTTTAGTACACACAGTAGTGCATTTTTACCCACTTACATTGATGAGTTTACGGTTAAATGCATATTGTTACATGTTATAAGTGTATTAAGTAACAATCGATTGCTTATTTAAGTATGTATTGCATATAATTGCATAAGAGCAATAAATTAAATCATCCCAGAACACCGAGAATTTATTAAGAAGAGTGGGATAAACTTAATTACTTAGTTATTTAAAGTGTTTATCGCGATAGATGTCGAATGATTTATAATTATAAAAGTACCCCAGTACGTCACTGGTATAGTGAGAAATAAGATATGAATTGCATTATACTTTTATATACAAAATGTACGATATCCAGATTTTATTCATTTCTGATTGAAACGTGTCACCGGTTATATGAGTTGCATCAAAGTATTCAGGATTTCATTTCACAGCTTGGCAGACACACGATAGAAAATAAAAATAGCATCACTGGTTTTATTATTCAATGAATTTTTTATAGATTTTGGAGCTCGCAAATATATAAAATATAATTCAAGACAGTAAAATAATACGAACTTGTAATGGCGAGTTTAGAAATGTATTGCGCTTTTCGTAGCGAATCTATTTGTGCCAACCCTATCAAGGTTTAAGTTATTTTTAATACAAGTTTGGATTCATGTATATCTATTGCCTCTCCTGTATTTATCATATTCTCAAGGACACGCAGTATAAAAAGAGTTATTTATTGATTTATTGTTTAAAAATTAAAAGTACAGTGTATGTACATGACATTATTGTCATGACATATTATCATGACAGCTGACGCCAACTCGCCATGCAATTGACAAATATAATAATACAAATAAATAAAACTACATAGTACATCAAAATCAAGTAGTAAAACTTAACAAACAGTTCACAAATACTGTCCACTTCTCTAGGCAATGAGTTGATCAGTCAAACGGCACTTGAACTGCCGACTCATACGTTTTACGCGAGGAAGATTTTTTTAGAAACAAAAGTTTTTGGTCACAGTTTCGCCTTCGTAAGAATAAATTGGGAGCATGTAAGTTGATAGCCATGAGAGTTTCAGGATTATTAACTCGGCCCCGAAGAAGAAGAGAAAAATGTTTTAAACTTGAAAACGATCTTCGAGCTTCAAGAGAGTGAAATAATTACATCCCTAAAAAAAATTGTGGCTTAGTATTTATTTAAGGCAGCGATTTCCAACCTGGGAGGCGCGAACAGTCCAAAATATTGATTTATACTTTAAAATTTGTCTTTATTACTATATAAAATAAAGGATGAAGAGGTACGAAAAAATTTTTTTCTTCAAAGGGAGGCGCAGTAACATAAAGGTTGGAAACCACTGCTTTAAGGAATTATCAAAGGGGAAGATTTTTTTTTTTTTTAAATAATAATATCTTACTTTAATTGCAGCTTGTATGAACTCTCATATAGGCTCCAAATGATGGATCCATATTCAAACGTACTTGAAGACCAAAGAAACATAATGCGTGCGAAACACAATTGGGTTTTCAAATGGTTTTCAATATTCCGATGTATACAATAGATCAGATTTACATAATATGTATATAAATGTACATTTCGATACATAGTTATTCCCATCAAAAGATGTCTCTATCTCCGAAACTTTAGCAATGCTATTTTAATAAAATATTAAAATTATCGCCTTCTGATTCACAAATGTTGTGATATTTATTCTCGTATGCTTATGTATGCTTTAATAAATATTTATTTGAATTCAGAATACAGTAAACATAATATAAACTTGTTTAATATAATATGGATAAGAAAATTTCATAATCCGCATCAAAACGTGCACTCCTAAAACTGTGGGGAAAATATCTAGTATTATTATTTCGTAAGGTTTAAATTTTGAAAAGACTTAAGATCATTATGTTTCCTTCAGCTTTGTCAGTAAAATTTACAAGTTTAAGAACACAGAAGTTTTAAAAGTGATGACAAGTGGGTTAGGTAGATACCTATTTCAGTTATTTAAGGGACGTGCTTTTGTACAAACGATGTACAATATTATTAAATGTAGATAATCATAAACAGTAAAACCCCCGATTACACTAAAGTCGGGACAGTGTAATTCGGGGTAATGTAATTGGGGGAGTGAATCTCATACAAAATTAGAGATTTGGTTTTTTCCGCAAAAAAATGCAAAACGAAGATTTCCCTTTGTTATGCAAAAAAGAAAATATGGACGAAATATTTGTTGTGTGATAAAATGCAAAGCATGCCAAAATCCAACACAAAGACAGTCCACCGACTATACGTGTATAGCCTGGCACGTGTTGAATACACAGACGCTAGCCAACATTTGACTGTATGCGCCGCACAGACGACCGTCTCGTAGCAACGCCAGCGCGTAATTCGGGGTAGTGGAATTGGGGGGTTCACTGTAATATATAATTCCTATGGATTTATTTTTATTTTCCACAATACAATAAATTAATGACAATGAAGATATTTCAATTTTTATCAAATTTCTTTTGATAATGTAACGCTATGCAGAACATTTGAAACATTATTGTTATGTTAATTATCATGAATAAACTAAAAACCCCAATGGTTATATTAAAGTCGACGAATGCCAAACATAACGCATATTCATAATCATGAAAATTTTCAAAATTATTAATAATCATAAGTCATAATACCCTAAAATAAAAACGAAAAATATCTAAGGAGTATTAAAAAACACTTTTAAGATTTAATTTCATATTAATTATTTGTTAATAACGTTACCGGTTTTGCTCTTTACCATAATTTTCAACTGAAACACGTTATTTGCACCTAAAATTTGATATGTGGGGATTACGTCCTTTTTCCTTTCCACAGTCGATATGATAATTGGGATATAATTAACTGCGTTAGAATTGTCTTCAAGTAAAATATTTATTCCATACCAAAACGTTATAGAAGGGCTGAGAAATGGTTTGTTTGCGTGTGTGTTTGTGAACTGATTTACACAAAGTAATTTACTTTGCCACATGTGTGAATGACTCATTTGACTTCTTGAAAGCAATTTTGGTTCCTATATAAAACTTATTTGATATAAAACTTTGGCGCAAATATTTTCATCTCTTCTACAGATTTTTCAACGTTTTTTTGTTGACATTTTCATCTAAGGTTGAACACGATATTTTGAGTAAACTTAGTTATTTTAAACGTGAATAACTTATCATCATTTCTAGACACTAACCAAACCTATAGTATAAGCATGTATACACGATTCAGTTAAGTATTATCTGGACGAAAAGTCATCAGTTTTCTTTGATCGTCAAAACGGCGAGAGCATCACTTGTTAATTATGTATTTTTCCAATAGCGTGGAGTAGTGAAGATATAAGACGACTCCGACTATAGCTTAAAACCAGGGCTTTGGAGTCGGGAAAAAAAAGATGACTCCGACACCGGCTTTAAATAAAAAACCGACTCTGACTCCAAAGTGATTTTTTCAAATATAAACATTTAACTTACATTTGTGTATACCAAGAGATTACTCTGGTTACTAGAATAGATTCTGGTAGATTTCACCAATCAATATAATAAATAAACTAATATTTTAAAATTAAAATTTCAGTAGTTTTCTAAAGGTTTTTGAACTTTAAACTGTTTTTTTTTTTTGGTAAAGTAACATCATAAATATTGTAATAAATTGGAGATCTGATCAATAAAGGATATTACTTGAACATTTTTTTAAACATAAATTTTTACCAAAGTGTCTTCCTTTGACATTTTCAAAACCTGGTCACCTTAATTAAGCAATTGCTTATTCTTAAAAAAATTACTTTTAATCGTTTATTCGTCATTATAATTTGAGTGCATTACTACCATGTCATAAAATATAGTAATAAAATGTACATTTCCTTGATAAGTGAGCTTATAAAACTTGATAAGCACGTTAATATATCATATTGTTAAAATTTTAATTAACTGCCATCTGATAAAATAAATCTTCCATATAGCTTTCCGTTTGACGACTGCTCACATAACATCGTAATTTATTCTTGGATGCCTTGAAATTCAATTCGCTGCAATATATCATGCCACAAATACATGCACGTAGTATGTGAACATACATCATATTATATTATGTTTATACATATTCGTATATGCAAGAAGCGTACCAACGAATTGGATTTTGAGGCAATCAAAAACAGGATCGAATAATTTATTAATATAATAAATGCAGTACATACATGCCAGACGAACTGATTCGCACAAAACCATAAGAAAATGAATTTCTGTGCGAATAATTCACTACGTACTCTTTGATATTATGTATTGATTGTATGTATTATATAAAAGTGGAAGAGATTATGCACAATTATAGTAAAAGTAATTCTAAGTATTTGAGTGAATTGACATTTACTGTGTAGAACTCCTTTGTAATGCTGTAAAAAATATTTACTTTTTACGTCAGAGCTAGGGTTGCCAGGTGTCCCGGATTGGCCGGGATTGTCCCAGAATTGGAATCGCTGTCACGTATCCCGGATGAGTACTAAATTGTCGCAGAATTTAGAGAAAACTATTTAACTTCGATTCGAAAGTCTCGGAAGAGCTAAAAAAACGAGTAAGCTATGCGTGTTGAGCCTGGCACGTGTTGAATACACAAACGCTAGCCAACATTTGTCTGTATGCGCGGTACAGGCGACCGTCTCTTATTAACGACAATGGAATGCGACCGTGCAATTGGAGGATTTGCGGCGAATATTTCAAGCCAGCGCGTAATTCGGGGTAGTGTAATTAGGGGTTCCACTGTATTAAGATGCCAACTTCTCAGAAACAAATCTCACGCAAGCGCTAATGGACGAGTATATTTGACGGAATTAAATATGTACAGTTTATTTCCAAAAATGCAATAAAAATCATATTCGCGATCGGTGTAGATTGTGCACGACGCGAATGTTTTTTCCGACGGATTTGTAGATCCTTTTATTATTTTGCGCGTATAAATAATAACATGTTCAAATTCGTTTCTGGTGTGCTCGTAAATATTGAAATTGAATTCTCAGCGAAATAAATCGAATAAATGACCGGATATTTTGAGCAGTTATTTCCTTCTCGGAAAATACGTTCATTAGTGAACAGTTTGTTTTGTTTTGGTCGTAAATATTATTGCTTTTTTCTTATTTTTGCTCAAATTTTGCGGCCACGCTGACGACAATTTCTAAAAGGTGAGCATTACACTCAAAACTATAATACCACTGACCCTTCCTTATACCCAGGGCTGAGAGTAGGGTATAAAAAAGTCTTCGATTCCGACTAATGGTACGCGAACACCTAATCCGTCATCGGCCGAACTCGTCCGATCGAAACAAACGTATATGAAGAAATGAGGGCTCGTACACTACTACAGACGGCATCGTACGATGACGGCCGTCTCTGACCGATCAACCGACGAATCCGAACATGTTGGGATTTTTCGGCCGTTTGCCGGCTACTTTTGGTGTATAAAGAAGTTTTATTGTACATATAGTGTAGTTTTCTGTGAAACTCTTGTTGATTTTTATTTGAAAATGGACCGGTTTATTTAAATTTCACGTCTTTTCTACAACTAGTTAAATGTAGGTTTAATATTTTTCACGATTTTCATTATAAAAAAACTGTTTGAAAGCTTCACAAATGTTATAGGCTTCTGTAGAACTTCTGTTTTTGCATCTAGAATAAAAGTTACTTCTTTGATCAGAATTTCTTCTACGATCTGTGAAATAATTATATATTGGATGTCCTTCTCTGTCTATAACAGCCATACTCAACCTTTTTTCCCTCCGGGCCGCATTCCGATATTTGCTTCTCGACGTGGGCCGCAACATATTTATGGTATACTCCTTTTTTTTTTAGCTCACCGAGAAATTTGAAATCCGCAATTTGGTAAGAGCTTACTGGGCCGCACATTAGGGCTTACTGGGCCGCAGGTTGAGTATGGCTGGTCTATAAAAATATTGTGTAGTAAACACATACACTCACTCTACTTTAATTTCGGTGTTTTCTGTTGTAGTTTCGATGCATTTGGTCAAAAGCGGTAACGGCCGACAACAGTAGTAGTGAATGCAAATGAACGGCCGAGACTTTACGTCCAAATAGGTCCGACACGAAGTCGGCCGATGATTCGGTTTTGGTGTGTGCATAAGCATAAGGCTTTACATTAAGACGAACTACAAATTGTTTTTAATCTACATAGATACATATATCATATGGGCCCATAAGAGGTGAAGAGAGCCATGTGGTATTTTATAAAATAATATGTTCGATGCGTTGTAATATTCTACACATCTTAAAGTCTCATAAAAGTGAAGTAATCTCTTTTTTTTAAGATTTCGACTGAAGGTGCTTGGTGGAATTTAAACATCAAATTAGAATCGTTTTCGGCATCTTCAGGCGTTTAAGTGCACGGATGAACTTGAACTGACGCTTAGTAAATGAGTGTTTCGTGTTTATATAATAAATAAATGTATCACTGAGTCTAAAGCCATTGCTGGCGAAAAGGATTAGCTCATGGGAATACCCAAAGATTTGAGTAGTGAGTGGTTTTAAGAATTATATTTATTTGTTTGTCAGTAAAGGTTTTATGATATTATTTATATAGGGTATAGAAGTGGAGATTACGGTAGGTAAATCTACCGGTTGTCCTACGGGTCGTTAGTGACAAAATCTGTGAGAGTGTGCATAATTTGAACGATTCAAATTTGAAGTAATCTCATTTGAAACACATTGCAATAGTGCTATCTCCGCAAGGTAAAAATACGCAACCCACCAAAACACCAAATAAAGATGTGATTGTATTTAAGAGTCCAAGAAAAATGTTTTACCATATTATTAGTTGGCTAACTTCACCTCTCGAGGGCCCATGTGTATACAATCTTTAGTCAGTATCAGCCTTGTGCAGTGGTAACACTATGTATCTTGTGGTTTGAATACACATTATTAAATTATTATTTTTAAATGGTCGGAGAAGTAAATATATTTCCGACCATTTCCATTCAATAGCTCTGAGGGTTATAACACTCAAAAATTTACAGTGTTTATAGAACATAGATAATTTAATTGAAATGCTATGTTATGTAGAAATATTTAATACTTTTTTCAACGTTAAGAGGAAAATGCTCTCAAACTTTCGTCCTGAATATCACTAACAGTATATTTTTTTCCTATGCATTTGCGTCACAAACGTATTCATTTTATCTCACCCACTCCCACTGTGTAAATCGATTCAATATTTTTTTTTCATTCCCAATTTTTCTATCTTAACATTTTATAAAAAATGAAAAAAACGGGTTTTTCGCAACCATTTCTCATCAAACTATTTCCATAATCTTTTGCCAATCCATAGGCTCAACATTAGAAGCGGAAATTGTTGAAAAAAATCGTGCCAACATTCTATCCTATTTCGCGACACTTTCGTGTCGGAAATTGAAAAAAAAACAAATGTTCATATTATCTTAACTCACTAGTGCTTAAAAATAAGCACGGTTTAGTTTTCATGTCGTTATTATCTATTCACATTATTTTTAACGCTAAAGTAGTATTTTAGCGACAGTATTAACATATCGACTGTGGAAAGGAAAAAGGACGTAACCCACAGTTTCTTCAAAACAGCTTTTTTCGATAATCACAATGCATGAAACTTTATACACGTTCTATCAAAAGGATATAAACTTCAAATGCCGGATTTGTATCTAAAATTAGCTTTTAATTTTTAAAAAAGATGAGCTTCTGAAAATTGAAATCAAAAATACTTAAAAAAATGTTTTTCCTAGACAATTTCTATAATTAATATTAGATTATGTCAATTAAACACCAGTTTAGAAGTCTCCGTGCAATTCAAGGTTGTGTATATTTCATAATTTGCATATGTCCCAAAATTATCAAAACACGTTTTTTGTGCCTCCTGTAAAATTTGCTACGTGTGGGTTATAAGACCTTTTCCCTTTCCACAGCCAATATGTAACAAATAACGATTAAAACCCATTGATCCCTTCGTTATTGTGTTTTATTTATGAAAAGAAAATGATTGTTTATAGTTGGCTAATTTTAAACTTTAGCTTTCTACGTAGGCTTGATAATAAACAATAAAAAAATAAATTCCGTGATTCAATCAAGGTATTTGTTTTATTTCGACACTATTGGAAAATGTTTCAGACACATAGTGTATATATACGTATATAGTTAATAACTCAAGCCGATTAGAAATTTACAGACAATCATACACCATGATTGAGATATAATATCGTATTAACTTAATGGAAAATCAACAATAAGTTTCTTGAACCAACCAATTCAAGAACATCATCTGCTAGACTAAAATTGTCTTCACGTCACCAAAAAAACAAACTGTCAGAATAAGTTATCCGAATATTTAATAAAAACTTCGAGAGCTTAAATCTTATTGCAAAATCTTTTCGATGACATTTCTCATCTTACGTTAAAACTTATTTTTTTATGATATTTGTTAACTTTTTCGATATATCCGCATGGGTGTTTATTTTTCCATTTGGCTGAAAGATCACGGTTTTCTCTACAATAATTATAAAATATAGATTAATTATTTTTTAAATATAATAAAGATCTGAAAGAACTACTGTTGTGCTAAATAATGTTGTATTCTTACTACTTTCTCACTGTTTTTTTTTGAATGTATGAAAACGTGCTAGCGTGCATGTAAATTATAATAATTAATACTGTTTGTGTTTAATGTACTGCATAAGAGTAACATTCGTTTTTAAGTGCTATAATCTAATAAATAAAAATGAATGCTTATTTGTTCGTACTTTATTCGCTGCCACACCGCTCATCCGAGTGCAATAAAACTTTGACAAACTTTTTGCTTGCACTTCCGTGAAGATTATATGCATAGTAATCTTAATTTATAGTATGTTATACATATAAAAATCAATGTTTGTATGTCTACCGTTCATGCAATTCAACCGTCGACTGGCAATCAAACAGCATTCAGAGAATTCAAATCTGACGTTCGATTGTTTGTATTAAAAATTAAAAAATGGAACATTTCAAATCTGTCAAAACGTGTGTTCTACATTTTGACATTCCGTTCAAATGGGTTCCGTGAATTAGGTGTGATTGTTTTTTCGTATTTTATGCGTTGCCACACCACTCATCCGATTGCAATAAAACTTTGACAAACTTTTTGCTTGCACTTGCGCGAAATTTATATGCAAATTAAAATTAACTTACAGTATGTCTTATATATATATAAATCAATGTTTGTATGTCTGCCATACCGTTTATGCAACTTGCTATAATTATAATAATATATTTATTTCTTGATATTAGTAAATGTGATCTGTTATGTTGCTTTACAATTAGGAACATACTGCAAAAAAAAATCAATCGATATATTATGTAATATTTTTTTGTAATTTTAAATAAAAGCTTTTAAACTATTAAATAGTTTTGTCGTAAAATGTGACAAATTGTTGAAGAAAACTTTTATTTTAAAAAAATGTAACGCATTTATCTGTAAGTGGAGGCGATTTAAAAAATATATTTAAGCGTATGAGAAGAATGTTGGAAAAAAAGTTTTTTTTTTATAATGTCGCGGGAAAAACTTCACACAGTATTCCATTAACTTGAGTAAAAAATTCTTCGTCCCTCAATAGAAAGTATCTATTCATCTTTATCGGGAAAGAGTTTCATAAACAGCTGTAAATATTTCCCATGGGCTTATTTTTGTACTTCAAAAGAATGAAAAAATACAGCGAAGAAAAAACACCGCCTAATTTATTATTTCCTTTTACAAAATAACAATTTAAGTGATTAGTTTTTGGATTAAATTTTCTTTAAGTATTTAAAACCTTTTAAGAATTTTATAAAAAGTGTAAAGTATGTAAATGCTGTTGTCCATTTCACGAAGAGATATAATATATTAATTTAATTCATTGAGATTTTGTGTGCAACGTTATTATATTAAGTTTTATATCAATCTGCTGCATCATTAGTAACTTAATCCACGTCTGTTGTGATGGCTCTGAGAATCCTTATCAGGCGGCTTTCAATTCACTTCTTTCTTGGTTTCATGGCAAGTATCTACACAATTCGTTTTAAAATACCCTCGAAATGACCGAAGAACTGCACGACAGGTTTCGCTCACCACGAACATTTTCAACTGATAAAAATATATGTTATTATGATGCAGAGCTATTCAAAAATATTCTTAATTGGAAAATATATTCTGTCCCACTTTGCTCGAGGGCCTATTAGAATGGTTTATATTTCTATTTTACTAATTGTGTTTATTTTTATATAAATAATAGTATGAAAATTCCCCAATTGTAAATTATATATAAATCTTTTGATTTTATTTTTAAACAAGCTTTCTTACTTAATCGTTTTTTTAGTACGATTCCATTTTTTTAAAATGTTGTCCGTACTGAGACTCGAACCTGTAAGGTCCGGCACGGAAGCCAACAACGCTAACCGCTGCGCCATAACACCCGACATTCCAAATTACAGTAAAACCCCCATTTACACTATAGTCGGGACCGTGTAATTGGGGGCGTGAGTCTCATACATAATTAGGGATTTGGTTTTTATCCGCGGAAAACGCAAAACTAAGATTTCCCTTATCTTTGCAAACAAAAAATATAGACGAAATATTTAGTTTTTGTAGTAGTTAATATCCCGCACGCATACAGACGCCCAGCTATGCGTACATGGCCTGGTACGTGTTGAATACACATACGCTAGCCAACATTTGACCGTATGCGCGGCACAGACGGCCGTCTCTTAGTAACGACAATGGAATTCGACCGTGCAATTGGGGGATTTGCGGCGAATATTTCAAGCCAGCGCGTAATTCGGGGTAGTGTAATTGGGGGTTCCACTGTACTATGTTTTATTTGTAAAAGGTATTAAGCATTTTAACTGTATTCAATTTAGTGTTAGTTTTCTAAACAATACTTTTCATATTTGTATTACCAATGCTTCGTATACAATTAGCAGTATTTTTTTTTTTATAAATAACTCGGTATATAGAAATGCAAATTCTTATGATTAGCAAAATAGGTTCTGATCGTAAGAAATAATTGTGGAATAAGTACAAAAGAGTGATTTATTATTTTTTAATATCACTGTGAACACATTAAAAGTGATATATGTTAATATAATACCTATCCACTAAGAATATTTTTTAATAGTTTTAGACGGTGCCTTTCAAGTATTAAAAAAAATGAATAACGCACAGTTGCTTTATAAATAAATAAATCTAATATTCATTGAACAAAAAAACCTTCAATGAATACATAATATTATTTATAATGCTTTGACTAGTGGTAAAATATGGCAATAAAAGTGTTATCAGAAGACAAATGAATAATACGGTTGATGTTGACACATGACGCGGAAATATTTATTTGAAAAAAAAAGATACAAACAAAATTCTATGATTCTTTTAATGGTGTCTTCTTGGCACAAAAGCGGAGACACAAAAAACTTTGCTTTCAGAGCTTACACCATTCAAAAGGGAGAACTTTTCAAAAGGCTGTGCTACATAAAAAAAAAGTTTATTTTCGAAACGAGCGCACTTGACTCGGTAATAGTTTTGTGTATGGAAAGATAAAGGTGGTTGGTGTCTCCTGAGACAGACATCTTTAAATGGCGACTATTTTCAATGGCTTTTATAATTCTATTAATATAGAATTTAGTCATTAACGACACAGATTTTACATTTCAGCAACGTTGCATATTCAGTATTAAGTTGAAAAGAATTAACTATTAAAAATGGTTTTTTATAGCGTTTATATAAAAATAATTAAAGTCTACAATGTTATTTATCCTTGCTACATCCCTTACGTGGTGTCGTGGTCAGAGGTAGGCTGGAGAGGGCTCGCGCGCAACCCCTTGCTAAATTTTACTAGGGCTGACGAGCCCCTTGTTAATTAAAGAGAAAACTATTCTCAGATCGTATTACATAGTATACAATTTGAATTTCCGACTTACGCATTATCTACGACAGTGTTTCTCAACCTTTTTGGGAGCGTGGCCCCTTTTGAGTGTCTTTATTTTTCTGTGGCCCCCATACCTTTTTTATTTTTTTTAGTTCATCGAAAAATCCTCGATTTGATATACTTTCTCCCAGAATATCTCCAAAACAAAATTTTTTTTTTAGCTCACCGAGAAATTTGAAATCTCCGATTTGGTAATTTGGTATATTTTTTCCCAGATATCTCAAAAACCGCTTTTTTTTTTTTTAGCTCACCGACAAATTTGACATCTCCGATTTGGTAAACTTTCTCCCAGAATATCTCCGATTGTTTTAGCTCACCGAGGAATTTGAAATCCTCAATTTGCCCGTGGCCCCCCTGAACTGTGTTGTGGCTCCCTAAAACAAAAATAAATCTCTGTGGCCCCCTTGGAACACGTTGTGGCCCCCTGGGGGGGCCACATGGCCCACCGTTGAGAAACCGTGATCTACGACACCTTCAGTATACACAATAGTACATTTTTAAGCATTTAGACTGATGTTTACGGTGAATTGCATATTGTTACATATTATAAGTATTGCATGTTATTGCACAGCAGTGATAAGAAAAATCACTCCTTACCCAGAACACCGAGAATTGCTTTGAGATTAAGCGTGCCCCTTGTTAACATATTGGCAGCCTACCGCTGGTCGTGGTCAAGGTCGTTGGCTTCCGTACAAGTCCCAGTACAAACAGTATTTTTTCATCGATGTTTGTGATATGTAAAAACTTTGTCCCACCTTTCCAATCTTAAAATAACGAGGTGCAGAGACAGCAGTTACCAAAGCATTAGTCCTGTTCTAACAATAACTTTTGTATCATTAAAAAAGAGGTTGAGATACTAGAGTAACGAGCAGTTCTCATAAAAAACTTATTTTAAAATACCTCTATTAACGTTTCCGGTTCTAAGCTCAAGTGCGACCCCAATACCCACATTTTCTTAAATATCTATTTTAATATAGGTGATACAATGTTTATAATCAAGGTATTTTTATATCATAGTTTTTTGGACCTTTTGTAGTTTACATAAATACGCGATAACGCGATAACGAGATAAGCGCCCGCGATAAGCAATCGTTCGTAAGATAGCTGGGCTAAACGCGTCAGTTGCAAATTAATATGTGTGCTGGGATGACGTCTTTTTTACGCACAACTTAAAATATGATTATGTATTAAAAAAAACACGGATTTTTATTAAAAAATGTTTAAGGAATGATTCAGAGAGATATTTTAAAGCCCTTAGACTATTTTTTTTTTGAAATTCATAAGAATAAGGCCAATAATGAAGAAACCACTGGGGTCCCTAGACGACCCCCATCGGCAGAGAAGTATTTTTCTAGTCTCCGAACCGCAAGAGTCCCTACAATTGGAGTGGAAAGTGATTTAATAAATGCATTATAAGTTTTGATGATGGCGTGATGCCAAAATTACTGTGCATGTGAATGTTAGAATACTCTCTATTACAAGTAAACATGCTCCACACGAATAGTAGAAACGATTTAAAATATACTTGTCAATAATTAACTATATAACATAATTTATGGCTTAATAATATATAGTGTATCAATATCACATTAATCAATGAAAGGTTTTGCTTTTTCGAAAATACAGTTGATGTATAATATAACATTGACTTATAAATCGTTATTGTGAAAGTTTAACCCCTTTTTATACAAATAGTTAATAGCTATAGTCTTATAGATAGAATCATGCTACCTTTCATTAATGTTTCCCAATTAGCGTAATCAGTAATCACTCTATTCGTACTTTCGGTTCAACTCTCTCGTCTATCACTTTAGTTCTTCTTTAATCATCATTGGTTAGCGTTGCACTGGCACACCGAGTCTATAAAATTGATTAAAATCCCTGATAACCTCTTCATGAAATAGATATCATTTACTGAATTTACTCGGCACTGAACAGTGGCGTGCCAAAGTAAGTACAACATATTATATAAGTCAAAAGAGCGTTTCTTGTATATATTATAATATACTAGATACGTGTTATACAGTTCTTCGAGCAAATTTTAAAAGGCTCGTAATTTTCCGGTCAGAATTTATATTAAATGGTCATAATATATCGGTCAGTGTTAATAGTCATTATTTAAATGAAATAAAAATAAAACATAACCAAAATGGTTATAAAATATTCTGACCGTTAATATTTTTATTCTGACCAAAAATTGATTTAAATTCTGACCATTTAATTTGTTAGCATTTTAAAATGATGTCAAAGTCACCAGAATATAATGATCATCACTAATGAGCTGTGTCTTCCAGATGTAACGACATAATACATAAAATGATTCAACGACACTGGTAAAAATAAATCAGCCAGACAGGCTCGATTAAGGTGAAGTAGGATTTACCTATTTTAAAAAGCCAGGTTTTTAGTTTAACTCGATAACCCAGTTTCAAATATTAGAATAAATACGTATAAATTACTTTTATTTTATCAAAAGCCTTAATATTTCCAATTGCATCAAAAACCTGCTGTATTTGAAACATCTCAACGTTTTTTTTTTAAATCAAACAATTTGTCATATTTAAAATATGACGTTCACTTTTTCCCCAATCTTCATATTGCAATAATTTATCTTGTGCCCTTTTTGTGTTTATAATATAATAATTAAATATTAGGTATAATAAATACAATACCATTCAATATAAATATTATTTCAATAGCTGTTCATATCATTTTATTAGAACATTTAACTGTTTAGCTGCCGTAGATAATTAATAGTAATTACCTAGCACGCCGGCTATAATTTGAAATTATTAAATTAATTGAACACGTGTCCTTCCGAAATTAAGTGATAAGCAAAAGTAGACGTTTTTTCAATCTAATCAATCAGGAAGGAACAAGGGATAAAAATGTTACACCCAAATACGGACGGTCATAAGCATTTTTACCAGGAAATTTTGGAAATAAACAGAGCACAACTGCATCGCCTTCAGATTTTAAATGAAATATTGAACATGCCGGGATCTCCACTCCTATACCCTATATAAATATAGTCATAAAACCTTTTCCGACAAACAAATAAATATAATTCTTAAAACCATTCACTACTCAAATCTTTGGGCATTCCCATGAGCTTATCCTTTTCGCCAGCAATGGCTTTAAGCTCAATGATACATTTATCTATTATATTATATAAGCACGAAACATTCATTTACTGAGCGTCAGTTCAAGTTCATCCGTGCACTTGAGCGCCTGAAGATGCCGAAAGGCGAAACCCGGGTCGTTAGTGACAAAATCTGTGAGAATGTACCATAATTTGAACGATTCAAATTTAGTATTTTATTAAATTTGAATCGTTCAAATTATGTACATTCACACAAATTTCGTCACTAACGACCCGGATTTCGCCCGTTTTACTAAGCCTTTCATTCAACAAACAACAGTCAATTGAACGTATAAATAGATTTTTTTTTCATTAAGTGATTGTTGGACCCTCAGTAAGCACGGCACTGGGAGTATAATGTGCAAAGTTTGCTGGATTAAACTGAATTAGTTCTCGCGATATTGAACGTGATCAAAAGTTTTATACACGGCGAAAGATTATGCAAATAAGTTGAAATTAATTTCGGTGTTTGTTCTAAATTCTGTTGATTTAAATTAATTGAAGACTCATAATAATTAATTATTTTCTGTTATTTTATTCTTAAAAATGTATATTCTTTTTATTGTATATATATTACAACGAAAATTGCAAAAATAATATCTCCCTTAGTTTTGCAAAAAAAAATTATGGATGAAATATTTAGTTACTAAATGATAAAATGCAAAGCGCACCAAAATCTAGCACACAGTTAGTCGCCCGGCACATGTTGAATACGCAGACGCTAGCCAAAATTTGACTGTATGCACCACACAGACGACCGTCTTGCAGCAACTACCATGGAATGCGACCGTTCAATTGGGGGATTTGCTTCGAATATTTCAAGCTAACGCGAAATCGAGGACGTGTAATTGGGGGTTCCACTGTATTTAAATATGACCGAGATATTTCCTTTTTTTTAATTTCTACTAGTACCGAAAAGAGATTGTAGATCACTTTTAGGGTGTTCACTGTCAATACTTGGTGGAAAGGCATTATATTAATAAAAACACAATAATCCTTTGTACTTCATTCCACTTTATTTAATATGTCAGGACCGGTTTCGCTCATTACGAGCATCGTCAACTGAGATTGTAGATGTTTAGCGAATACCCATAAAACTGATACCAAGCATATGTAATGGAAGGACGTGCTTCCTTTTTATTATAATCATTAAATTAATCTTTCATCAAATATATCCAGATAAAACAAATACAAATAATAATCATTCTGAGCGTAACCGTTTTATTTTCGTATTTATTAGATATAACATAGAACGTTTGAACATATTACGTGCCTCATCCCTTAACACTCTCACACCACGGATAATGAGATAAAAAAAAACATAATAGGGTGAGAATTATTTATTCTGTGAAATGTATTCAAATTACTTTTTTAAGTACTTTCCGCTTTGTTGGAATAATGGTAAATATTATTTTCAAAAAAAGTTTTGTCAGACTGACAATGTTACTAAAAATTTGTAAGGAAATCTATTATTTAGCAAACTCCGTTTTCGAGTGGTCGACGTCGTTTTCCTTGGTTGCAATACTCACTGGTTCGAAACCCAGCACGGATAGATTCATTAATTTATTTATGTTTGAATGCATGAGTGTTTGTTTTATAAATTTGCTCATCCGATCGTAAGAATAGTGTGAACTGGAGCGATTGACTTATCACTTGTCCTGGCCTAACTATCCTTTATTACCAATTCATTGTTTACATATATTGAGAAACTGTATGACATGCAGTTCTTATACAAAAACATTTGCATATAACTGCATTTTTCCGTTAGGTGTCTATGTGTTTCACTTGGGAACGGAAATAGTTAAATACAGTCGAACTCGGTTATTACGATCACGGAAATAGCAAGACCTCGGATATAATTAGGAAACATTCGTTGACATATTTGTTTATGGTTTTATCCATAAATTTATTCACTTTTATAACGAGATACTTTTCGGGAATCCCGAGCTAAAATATCTTCAATGAGAGTAAAAACAATGAAACAAGCATCAATTTTTAATTTTATAGGAAAAGTGAATTTAATATGTGTGTAACGGATGTGTAAATGAATTCTAATTATGTATTTTTGTTTGAATTGCGACTTTTTGTGTTATGTGACCGCTTCAGATACTTCATGTCTTCATGTGATGTAAGCATTTAAAAATACCTATTCTCTGATATAAAGAGTATTGCTTATAACAAGCAAATTCATCTTCCTTGTAATAACCAAGTTCGAATGTATTATTTTGGCAACTGGACAAAATTAGATAAACTAAGAAAACGCTGGTATACACTGTAATTCTGCTACTTAAAAAAAAAACGACAGGAAATAAAATAAGCATGTAAGGGTAAAGTTTTTTAAAATATCTACATTTATAAGTATATACAGAATAATATGTCAAATGAGATAACCACGACTAACAATTTTATTGTTGGTCGATATGGGTTTTATTAATTATTAAACAAATAAGCAATATTATGGTATGATATGACATTGCATAACTCATATTTTAATGGTGTTTTACATTATTCAGCTTATGAAAAAGAGCACACAAACAGAAAATAAAAACTTAATCGTCATTAAATAAATATATTCCTATCGAACGAGTCCATCAAATATCAAAAACTGTATCTGTCTGATGTAGCACAGGTCTACGTTAAATAGATCGATCAAGAAGCAATTTTATAATATAATTTAGGATTGTTTACTTAATCTGACAGGGACTCTATGTGTACAGGGATGGAAGAAGTACGCAAGTAAAAGTGGAACGAGGATTAGGGCGCAGTATTTCTAGTTTAGAGGCGCAGGATCGACGATTGGTTACGTGACCGCCATACGCATGGTATATATCGACCATATTTCCTGATTTTCTCCCAAAGAATATATGCCCAAGTTCATATCGGTTAAAAGAGCCGATGTGCTGATGAAGAGATATGATGTCAAGGTAAGATAATTCTCTATTTACCAAAACGAAGATAATGTTTTATACGGAAACAAAATAAATATTTTACTTGAACTAAGAAAAAAAGTAAAGTAGAAAATATTATTATAGTGATAGCAAATGATAATATTTTTTTTTAATTTTGCAACAAACAATCCAAATGATTTTAATGTTATTTGGCGAAAAAAATCTTGCTCAATATGTTAATCTATGTATTAATAATCTATTTTTTACCCCAAAAGTATGTTCTTACATAATATCTATAAAGAAACAATAATATTTGATTCAAAGCAATAACAAAGTGATTTTAAAAACATCCATTGACAGATTCCTTATGATACACCAACAATTATTTTGTTTAGCTAAAATTTGATGCAGACGGAAAAAAAAAATGAATTTGACAATATATTATACATTACATATTATTATAGGCAGGGCTTCTTCCCATGTAACGCGGTGGAACGGCGTTCCGGCAAATTTTTCTCGGCATTTTTAATGTTTCAAATCAATATTCGCAAAATTTTATTTCACTTTGAAAACATTTGTTTTTGTTTTTCAGAAAGCATTGTTTTTTTGTTCCTATCTAATGTTTCTTTTGAATTTTATGTGACTGGTTCTGTAACACAAAAATACCAGGTCCATAGACTATGTGACTATGTTAACGTTAACACATTATAGGTGGGAAACGTAAAAATACGTTTAACGTGTACTTTCAGTTTTGTTGGTATATTGACTCATAATTTAATGGTTTCTTCAAAATAACTTCCACGGCAAGTTACCCTTTTTGACAATAAGCAATAAACCTCATAATTTATTATGCCCTGAATCTTCGTTCACACATAGTATTTTTTTTAAAAGGCGACATATGTTTCTCGAATATTTAGGGCATCGGATTTCACACTTCCAGTGATTGTAAATTTGTAGGAATGAGGATTTTATACTATAATCATTTATATAATTGTATGGTATGAATTAATGTTATTTTTTATACAGAATATTTTGAATATTTCATATTGATAACAAGTGGAGTGCTATCTAATAAATTAATAACAGGTTTTTATATTCAGCTTAGAAAAGTAGTGAAATTATGATGTATTCAAAATGTTTTCATTTTATTTTCAATGATTAAATGTCACATATGATTTCTTTGAAAATTTCAGCCGAAAATATTAAAAAAAAATAGTTTGGTTTAGAAGTTGTGAGTTACATTGTGAGCGAGCAATATTGGTGATAGACTTAGATAAATTTCTCTTAATTTACGGGCGATTTTCAGCGTCCTGTCTGTAAAGTATGTATTGTAAAATATATTTATTTTTTATATTGCGCGATAAGAGAACGAACGAACGTCTTTATCTAAGCCGTTTTATTGCCATTTAAAAGACAATATAACACGAAAGGCCGTGTAATGTAATGTAGTAATGGAGCTTAGAAGAAAATAAATTCGTATGATTTAGCGCCGCCATTAAAATAACACTGTGAATTGTAAGCGTAATAAATTCTCATACATAAGATTGTTTTGTGAGACTTGACAGATAATTAATTGCCATTACAAGAGAGGATAACTCTTAGTCTAGTGTCGAGATGTACAGGGAAATGGAAATATTTGCTATGGCAACATTTGTATATGTACATACATACTAAAGTATGACAATGATAACCAAATAAATGCCAGACAATGAATTATCGGAGAGAAAAAAATCGATGCTTCAAATTCATAATAATACGTTAAACCCTAATATTTTTTTTAATTTTGATTTTGAATTTATTTTTTTTAATTAAATTTTATAGATAAAAAAAACATTATTTTTCACTTGTATACAGCGGTTTGTAGAAGGATTAAATTTTGAATATATGATAGAGTAGAGTGGTACACAAAATTTTAAGCAAAGTGTAAGTGCCAACCAATAAAAAAGTTAACTTTCTTAAAACTTCTTAATTATTTGCTAGCCATATTGTATAAACAAGTTCAACAGTTTTAGTAAAATTAAATACCAATACGTATTAAATAAAATAAAAAAAATACTCAACCACAAATAATAACAGTATTTATTAACACTTACACAGGTTAGGATGCGGATGACTAGTCGCAGCGAACTCGAAACTTAGACTAATTTTGGATGCGGCTCGCTTCATAATAATGTAAATAGTATATTTACTTGGCAAAATGTAATATTTTTGTTACAACATAGTAAATAATAATATTTAAAAAATATATATATAAACATTTTGAAAATATGTATATTTTAAATTCTTGAAAATTTCAGAGTGTCACCGAAAAATGCTTTGTGTGGCACTCACAGTAACCACAGACCACAGACCACAATGGGCAAAAAGTGTCTATTAAAAAAATTAAGTAATTTTTCGAGTGGCGCAACATTTGATTTTGGTTTCATTGGCCGACATAAACGAACCCTTGGTCAATAAAATACAAATGTTGGATACACCTAATATCAGAATTAAATAAATGTGAAATAAATGAAAAGTTTTCAAAAAAAAATATTTTGTTCAGCTCTATAGGCAACAGTGGTGTTGCCCGCAATCTGGCTGTACTTAAAGTGGCATCGGAAAGGTTAACGTCCAAAACCTATAATCTTTGTTAAATAAGTTTAATGTAAGTTAAACATCTTCATTGACACACTTAACCCATGCTGCGTTTATGCATCCAATTATCAGACACGCTTTGGTTTTGCATAAATTAAATCACCAATCAATGTAAAATTATACTGAATTACTGTGAGATGCTTTATTGTAATCACTTTGAAACGAAATATAATTATTAATTTGCCATGTTTTTTTATGAATCATGAATCAAAACAACCAATGTTAGAAAAATACATTTTTCGAAAATGTGGAAACATGGAAATTATTTATTCTTATAATCTTGCAATATAGAATTTGTGAACAAGCACAAATTGATGCTTAGTTAGTCTAAAGCAGTGTTTCTCAACCTTTTTGGGAGCGTGGCCCCTTTTGAGTGTCTTTATTTTTCTGTGGCCCCCTACCTTCTTTTTTTTTTTTAGCTCACCGAGAAATTTGAAATTTATGATTTGGTATCCTCAATTTGCCCGTGGCCCCCTGGGGGGCCACATGGCCCACCGTTGAGAAACCATGGTCTAAAGCATATCTTTTCAGGTAGATTCAGAATGCATAGGTTGTCTTGCATCGTTATGCGAAGACATGGGATGGGGGTGACGCCTTATCATTTATATATTGAAGAATAGTGCAGTTTTATGATTATGGGTCTGTGGAGTAGAGAGTTAGAATATGAACGGTTAGGTTAGGTTAGGTTGTTAGCGAATCGCTCTCTGTTAATGTCTCATAGGGTTTGAAGATTGTATATTGGAATTCTTTGGATAAAAAATCCATGTATCGAAAGAATGAACGATATATGTATGACGTAGAAAAAAATTGAGGATAGTTCATCATAAACCTACAATAAATCAAGAAAGTATCTTATTCTACCTAAAATATTCGTTTATTTTTGATAGAGGATTTTCACAGTAAGCATTATATTGAAACTGTCACCCAATCTATCGAATATTAATTGTAAGTGATGCAAATTCACAAGAGTAATTTTACTGTAAATATGACAAATGTTATCCATTCATAATATACATATCTAATATATAAAAATGAATGTTTGTTTGTTCGTACTGAATGCGTTGCCACACCGCTCATCCGATCGCAATAACACTTTGACAAACTTTTTGTTTGCACTTTCAGGAAGGTTATAATCATAATAAAATTAACTTACAGTAGTTCTTATATATAAAAAATCATTGTTTGTATGTCTGCCATACAGTTCATTTTGACAACGTATGCACGCACTTGCGCGAAGCTTATAGTACAATTAACTTACAGTTACTTATAGTTACAATTAACTTAGGTGGCGTGTGTGTCGTACCATAGAAAATCAGCAGCAAACGTCAAATTTCAAACAGACAGAAAAATAAAACATGCACTTCAATAAACACAATTAAAACACAAACACTTTCTAACTTTCAGTGGCATTGCAACGTTTGCCGGGAACCGGCTGGTATTATATAATAATAATACATTTTTTAAATATAACGGTCGCATTGAAAATTCAATTACCGTTGGCGCAATATTAACTGCGCTGATTATTAATCAATTGAAGTTATTAATTTATTAAAATAATAATATATGTACATATTAAGTCTCACTAGTTAGCGTATAATAAGAGTTGTAACTTGTAACTCAATTGGTATCTTGTAGCATCTCATAATGTAACAAATTACCAAGCATACAAAATTGATTTGCCTTCTTAACGGCGTATTAATTATTATGTAACAGTTATAGCAAAAATAATCGCTACTAATTTGAGAAATAGCCGTGACGATTCGTCTCGTTAAGCCGCGTCTCCTCTCCTCAGAGCAGGGATGGCGAACCTTTATGGGTCCGCGTGCCAAAAATCTTCAAATATTATTTCTTGATTGTTTGGCGTGCCCAAGCATTAAAAAAAATAACAAAATAGAAAAAATGTTATTTTTTCAAACGATTGTCGTTTATTTAGGGGAAACATTTGAAAAATAATAAAACAGAAGAAGTTAATAATTCACTGATTTTTTATTAAAATTTTTATTTTTTTAAAGATTAAAATAAATTTTTTTGAACTTGAAAATCGTTCGCGTGCCTACCAAATTCTCAGACGTGCCACCTCGGGCACGCGTGCCGTAGGTTCGCCATCCCCGCCTCAGAGGAATAATCCAGTGACGTGTAATGAATTGGTCTAATGATATTATAATTACTATCTCTTATTTTATTTTTTTATAAAAATACTAGTGAGTACTTCTTCATCTCTCTGGGAAAAAATATTCAGTTTGACACACGAGTTTTAAGTAAAATATTTCTATGCCCAATCATAATCATTCTATACTGTAGTGGTGAGCTGCCAATACGTTAACAAAGGGCTCGGTTAATCTCAGAGCAATTTACGGTGTTCTGTAGAAGGAGTGGATTTTTTTATCACTCCTTTGCAATTATAGCCAATACTTAAATAAGCAATCGATCGTTACTTAATATGTAAAAATGTGCAATTTACCGTAAACTAATCAATGTAAATGGCTAAAAATGTACTGCCTTGAAAACTGAAATTAGATTATATATAAGCCTAAAAATGCATTTATATAATAATTTGATCTGATTTTTTTTCTCTTAATCTAACAAACGGCTCGCCGGCCTAATTAAAATTTAACAAGAGGCTCGTGCGAGCCGCTCCGAGCCCCCTCTAGCCCACCCCTGATATATAGTTGAAATATCTTTTTAAAAATATTGCTGCATTTGTGCGTGATTTATATAGATTTTTTAAATACAATTTCAATAAATGTGCCTTGTCTGACAGTAGAAGTATTTTTTTAACTATAAATTATTTAAAATACGCCATTTAAATCACGCTAAAAATTTCTTTTTAGACAAAATGGAGACGATTTCCTATAACACAATAATTTAATATAAAACAGTTACTAGGTACAAAAATGCTTTGAATTTCTTCATTTTGTAAGCCAACAAACTTTTTAGCATTTCAGAATCGTTGTTATCTTTAAACTGTGGTTATTTTAGTTGTATTCAATTGCACCAGAACCAGGGTCTTATTTGAACTTAATATTTGTTTTGTACGTCAGTCAATAAGATTAGTTCGCGAGCATTATTTTAAAAGTTTTCATTCTAGTCGTGGATTTATATTTAAAACCATCTTCCAATCCACTCACTACTTGGCAAAATGCGTCGTAACAAACGAATTGATTCTGCAACGAATTGTGTAGAAAATAATATTTTATTAATATTTTGCTGTGGATTTATTTTCACGCCACTCCATTGCGTAAATATAATAGATTGTATGAAAATGGAAGAAGCTGCGTTTAAGAATAACAACTTAAAACATACAAGTTTAGTATATCTGAGATTAATTCTACAAATCATCAATAAAAAATATATTAAGTAACCTTGTTTTAAATATTTAGCTCACAGCATGGTATTTAAATTTATCACTAGCTGAATGCAAACTGGTTTTGGGGTTCATCGTATTAGTCATGGGTAAAGAGTTTAAATCACCGAATCGGAACAATTATACATTGATAACTGAATCGCTTTTAAGATTTTTTTTATCCAAATACAGTGGAACCCCCAATTACACTACCCCGAATTACGCGCTGGCTTGAAATATTCGCCGCAAATCCCCTAATTTCACGATCGCATTCCATTGTTGTTACTAAGAGACGGTCGTCTGTGCCGCGCATACAGTCAAATGTTATCTAGCGTCTGTGTATTCAACACGTGCCAGGCTATACACGCATAGCTGGGGGCCTGTGTGTGTGCGGAATATTTACTACTACAAAAACTAAATATTTTTTTCATATTTTTTTTTTTTGCAAAACTAGGTACACTTTTTCCGCGGAAAAAACCAAATCCCTAATTTTGTATGAGATTCAAACCCCCAATTACACGGTCCCGACTATAGTGTAAATGGGGGTTTTACTGTACCTATGTGGCGTTTTTATCCTTACATTCCTATCCGAAAAAGGGGAGTAATTACATAACTAATATTCCTGCTCTATCCAATGAGATTGAGACACTTACTCGTCGTGTAACAAGAATTAGCCGTTTTTATGACCTTTCTTATCAAAATTTCAAAATAAAAAATATTGCATCATCCAGTAAGAATCATAATTCATAATGTATCAATAAAAACAGGAAATACTCACAGGAAGTCATGAAGTTTTCAGCAAAGTAATCCGAATCTCACCTGCAATATGAAAACAAATGTGTTTAATATATTTTTAAGTGTATTTAAATAAAAGAATACGATCTCGAAAGCATGCATTACGAACATAAAGTGAAGAAGATGTGATATAAATTAAAATGTAAATTAACCACTTGAATACCAAGCGGACACCGGTGTCCGGAACATATGCAAGCGAACACGGATGCCCAAGACATTTAGAAAATCAAATACTTGGTATTCTAATAGAATATAAGCAATATTCTGATGAATATGTGTAGTTCTATCTATTCTGAGCCAATATAAGTTTTTAAAATATCGAATTCGTGCGTACATTAGGCAAAATTGTTTTTCTCAAAAACACGCAGTATCTCTGGGACACATTAATGATTTATTTGCGCGGTATTCAAGCGGTTAAGACATAAATGTCATTACATTGAATACTTCTCCCTGATCAGTGATCCTTTGTATATATATAACATTACATTTGAATTATTTTGATTCTGTACACTTCCATATTTTTTGTCACTAACGACCCGGGTTTCGCCTTTCGGCATCTTCTGGTTTTATCGTGCACGAATGCATTTGAACTGATTGGCAGCAAACGGTTTGTATTGTTATATACAAACATAAAAGTGAATTCGCACAGTATAATTATTGTTAACCTAATTGATATGACTTTGCGAGAATTTATGACATTAATAAGTTGTAATGAATTAAGTGGGTAGATTATAATTATCGCGTATCTATGAATAAATTATTGGGTATTTTGAAAGTACTAAATTGCACGACAATAACATGTAAGCGTGGAAAATAAAATGTGTGGGTTTTTAACCGACCTATTATTAGAAAAATAATTGATATTAAGTATCTATTTGAGTTTATAATTAATCATAATCATTTAAAGGGGTATAACAATGGAGATTTCGGTAGATATAATTGTTCATTTAAAATTGGAAAACTGGAAAGCTGTTTGAGCCATATGAACGCAGATAGATATATTTTAACACTGTATCTTATGAAAAATCAAGTTCATATTCTGTGTAATTTTACATAATTTTAACAAAATATACATCAAGTCAATAACTACAGATAACTTAACGTTTTTGAATATGTAGATCGAATTCGTTGTAATTATCGAATTTCTTAAGTGGTTGGGACGATAAGTAACCATATCTAATATATGAAAATGAATGTTTGTTTGTTCGTACACTATGCGCTGCCCAACCGCTCATCCGATTGCAATAAAACTTTGACAAACTTTTTGCTTGCACTTCCGGGAAGGTTATAGGCATATTAAAATTAACTTACAGTAGGTCTTATAAATATATACAAGATCAATGTTTGTATGTCTACCGTTCATGCAATTCAAATATCAACCGTCGACTGACGATCAAACAGCATTCAGACAATTCAAATTTGACGTTCGATTGTTTGTATGAAAAATTTAAAAATGGAGTATTTCAAATCTGTCAAATCGTGTGGTCTACATTTTGACATTCCGTTCAAATGTGTTCCGTGCATAAGGTTATTGTTTGTTCGTATTTTATGCGTTGCCACACCGCTCATTCGATTGCAACAAAACTTTGAGAAACTTTTTATTATTACGCGTGGTGCAATTAAATTACAGTAGGTGGCGCTTGTGTCGTAACACAGACAATCGGCAGCAAACGTCAAACAGACAGAAAAAGAAAACATGCAATTCAATAGGCACAATTAAAACACAGACACTTTCTTTTTTTGAGTGGCATTGCAACGCTTGCCGGGCCCGGCTAGTAGTTTATTAAAAGAAATGTAAAAAAAATCATCATTATCGATGGTGACAATTGTCTCAAAACAAGATTTTTTTATTTAATGCTAGTAAGCCGACCATATTATGTATGTCATTCTTTTTTAAATCCCCGCAAATGAACAGATCTCTAGAAAGGATCGCTTTGTCACATATCCATTTGTCTCCTGATACAAGCACGCGAAGGCATCGCGTTTTGATCCTTTTAAATGGAAAGCACTTAGGAAAGCTTTACGGCCGATTAAAATAACTATTTCGAACAATAATAATAATTGTAATAAAAATATGCCGTAAAAATGTACGCGTAGCATTCTACCCCTCACTCCCCGAGTGGCTGGGTACACGTAGGGAGGTTGTAAAACGGGGTAATAAACGACAAAATGTTACAATATTACTATGCCATTATGTTCTAGCATTATATGGGCTAGGACGACCATAAATTCATGAAATGTTTTTTAGGGACACGGGTGACGCTTGTTTTATTGGCCACGCAGGTAGTTTAATTTTCAAGCGGTGTTGCATGCCTCAGTGCCGAAAAGGTTAAATCTAATTTTCTACGACCTCTAATCTAAATTTATTTACCTGTCATAATAATAGTTATTAATACCATAATAATGATATAATTTCATTTACACTCGTATAATTTGAATATTATGAGTAGGGTTGTGTCAAAACATGCCGGTAGTACGAGGTGGTTATTTTATATTTAATTGGTTTTAAAAAAGTAATTAAATTAAGGATTTAACTAATAATCCTATTGAAAAAAGTACGTATCGTTGTCAACACGAAAAAATCACATGTGTCAAATAATTGTTAAAACGTAATTTTTCATAAAACACTGATTGATTTTTGATAACTAAGGATTGTTTTGTAAAACAAACAAAAATACGCTTTGTAGTTTTTCCTTGTTCACCATTTCATCCATACATCTTTCTTGGATTGTCATTAATTGAATACAACTGCAAAATTAAATTTAAATGTGTAATAAACAAATAATAATAATATTTTTATTATCCACCATCACATAAGAGATTTGGTAGTTTGATTATATATATATGCAAGAATAGTCAATTGTTTATTTAGTACTACGCTTCTAAATGACTATATTACGATAAATGACCTGTTTCTCTTTTGATTCCGCATCTTTTTATATATGGCTATATATTGTACTTTAGTGCAATCATTCCTTGTTGACGCGCGCTCTAATATTACGGAGAAGAAGAAGAAGACCGCGGGACATATATCGAAAGCCCTGCAGTATTTAATTTTTACCATCTTTCTAGACGTCATCATGAACACTAATGAAAATTGGAAAAGGAAAAAAGGACCTACGGACACTCAGCCAACATTATCGGCTATTAATATATAGACTTGCTGTAAGTCCGTTGCCCTCAACGGGAAGGGATTTTTGTTGCATTTTGAAACAGTCAGAAAATTTACTGGCGTGAAAAATAAATTGCAAACCTATTTATTGAATAAGTCAGAAAATCTAAACGTAATTAATTCTTTAAGTGGATTTTTTTATAAATACACCCAATTATCTAAAAAAACTAATATACACCGGAAATACAAAACAATACCATCATTCTTGACGTCATCGAAAAGGCGAAATCGCGACCATACAAACAAACAAACGTACGAACGAACCTTATCGACTGTTAATATATTGATATTTTATTAATTGGAATAACACTAATTAATTTTACATCTATTATCAGAACACAAAATTTATTTAAATATTGTATATAATATAAGAATTAGTTCTAAGGAACGACGTAAAAAACTAAAAAATGTAAAAAATATGATAACTTTAATATTGACTCATTAATTGAGCTTATTATATTTGTTTTTTTTATTACACTTATCAGCGAAGAATTATTTTTAAATTATCAGATGATTATATTTTTTATACAAATTAAAACAAGAAAAACATTATTTTTATAATTTAATAGCATTCCCACGGGCTAATAATCCTTTTCGCCAGCAATGGCTTTAAACTCAATGATACATTTATTTCGTATATAAACACGAAACATTCATTTACTAAGCGTCAGTTCAAGTTCATCCGTGCACTTGAACGCCTGAAGATGCCGAAAGGCGAAACCCGGGTCGTTAGTGTCAAAATTTGTGTGAATGTACATAATTTGAACAATTTAAATTAATTATTTGTATATCAAAATTATGCCGCGCATTTGTTGTTATGGCCCGAGCAGCCTTTGAATTTTTTGCACGGCTTATCTCTCGTCTTAGAGCAGTGTCTGCCAAACTGTGTGCCACAAAAAGCTCAGATGTGCCGCGGAGGAAGACGCCTCAAAAATTATCATTTTAAATAATGCCTATTCATGTAAATTTTCTTCAATTTTAAATTAATTCAACATCTACGTATTCAAATAAATATTTGTCACGTTTGCATATACATACATGTATAGTGGTCGACTCGACACATTTTCTACATTTCCGTTTTTTAAAGCATTTTTATTTGGTGTGCCGCGGAACATGTCCCATTCACCAGTGTGCCGCGAAGTTTAAAAAAATGGCAGACACTGTCTTAGAGGGAACATTGCTTTAGCGCAGTGTCTGCCAAACTTTTTTACTTTAAGGCACACTGATGAATGGAACTAGTACCGCGCCACACCAAGATGCCGCAGGTTATCTCCGAAACTCCTTTTTTTTAAGCTCACCGAGGAATTTGAAATCTTTGATTTACTACCGTTTCGCTTCCGAAATCATATATGAAAAATATTTGTTTTTGAATAGGCATTATTTAAAATTGACATTTTTAAGGCTTCTTCCACCGCGGCACACAGTTTGGCAGACACTGCTTTAATGTCATGAAAATTTATGTTTTATCCTAGAAACTACAATAAAAAAATGTATTCCTCTTTACATGGTTGACGTGGAATGTATTATTTGAAAATAATGAATATATTTATTATTATTTCCTACGCAATTACTTTAAAATCAGACCGGCAACACCGCACCAGCAACAATATATCATGCGCCAGTCTGTAACGATAAATTTATGTGAAATCTATTCACGGATATGATTAAAATAAGATTAGTTATCTCGCAGAGTGTGTTGCAGGTTGTTGGTTGTTAGTGGTAGTAGTACGAGTAGGGCGGTGAGGGTGGGGGTGGAAAACAGCGTGCATGTTCAATCGTAACTCATCTCCCCTTTATTGCGTCCCGAGAAATAAATACATATTTTAATTAAAATTTTAATTAATTGAATTCCTCAACAAAAATGTTAGCAATGAAATACGTAAAAATACATCGACTGTGAAAAGGAAAAAGAACGTAACCCACACGTATTAAATATTACAGGAGGCACAAAAAATGTGTTTTGATAATTTTGGGCCATATGCAAATTATGAATTATACACAACCTGGAAGTGCACGGAGACTTCTTAGCTGGTTTTTAATTGACATAATCTAATATTAATTTAAGAAATTGACTAGGAAAAACCGTTTTTTCAGTCATTTTCTTGGTTTCAATTTTCACGAGCTCATCTTTTTTCAAACTTAAAAGATAAATTTAGATGCTAATTCGGCATTTGTAGCTTACATCTTTTTGATAGAACGAGTATCAAGTTTGATACATTGTGATTATCGAAAAAAAACCTGTTTTGAGAAAGTGTGGGTTACGTCCTTTTTTCTTTCCACAGTCGACATTGTTACTTGGAAGAAAAAAATACATTTTTTTATTGTAATATCCTATCATTATTTCGCCTATATGTCGCCTGCTGTGGCCCAGTTGGTTAGAGCTTGCTCTACCGATCACACATGTTTGGGTTCGATTTCCGCTATCTTACCGGGAATCGAAACTATTACATAAATCAAATTCCGAATAAAATATTGTATGTTGCCTGATCACGCAGGTCTGGGTTCGATTCCCGGTAAGATCACAGTGAATTTGAGAATCATTTAATTCAAAGTTGTGATCGAAGACTGGGTGTTTTTGATGTCAATTCACATAATTTCCTATCCTCCCATCCTTCTGATCCTTTAAAAACTGGGTGTAGCAACAGCGATTAATTAACCACTGGTTCTGTTCTGGCCTTATCCTTCTTTCTCTACTAATCACTTAAACAAATCACACAAAAGTAAGTAACAAACAGTTCTCGTAGAAAAAGTGTCTGTTAAGATACTTCCATTAGGAGTCCATATACTCCACATTGGGAGTGGACATGAATTTAAAAAAAATCGTTATTTATATTTTTTTTATGCTTTTATTTATAACCACAAATTTTTACGCACGAAATTTCCTATACATTAATACTAATAGGTTTTATTTGTAAAACATATGAGATGATTGGGCAAAAATGAAGTAAATTCATTTCTGATATTATAGTTGAAATTTTAAATACATTTAGACTTAAAATCGAATAACATAAAAAAACGTATGAATTTTTATTCAATAAATTTTGACATTTCGCCTTTCGCCATCTTCATAAATATATTCAAGTGCACGGATGAACTTGACATAGGTGACATTGACATGATACAGGATTTTGGTACTTCAGAACACGGATGAACGTTAGGTTGAGTTGGTTCGTGCATTCAAAATTTTAGGATGTCGAAAAGCAAACAACAGGTTCTTCGTTAGTGATAAGACTTATGGAAGTGTATACAATTTGAACTATTTAATTATTAATAATATGGGAAGCTCCAGCCTAGTTGTTTCCTATCATTGAATAGATTTATTCATAATCAATCGATGTATGATGTTGTGTTCAACAAAAGGATTTTTATTCATTCTTAATGGTAAAGTTGAAAAGGCAACTTGGGCTCATTAGAGGTGAAGCGAGACAAGTGGTATTTTAGAAGAAAAAAAACTTAGATGCATTGTAATATCCTACACGTAAAGTATCGATCGTAAAAGTGAAGTAACCATAGTTAATATACAATACAATAGTATTTTTAGAATAACCAAAACATCAAGAAACGTCGTGATTGTACTTAAATTTCCAAGATAAAAAGTTTTAGCATTTTACTATTATAATATAGTTGGATCGCTTCTCCTCTAATGGGCCTATATAATGTTTTAATCTTATTTGTCTATCTATAAGCGGGAAGTAGAGCGACTGGATATTGTTTGGATTTTGTTTCATTAAACTTTTAATTATAATTTTATAAGCTTATTATTATTTTGACATATGTTGTTCAGACTCTAGAGTGAACGTTATAATGAAAATAAGGCTCAACATACGAATAACTGTAAATTATAATTAGGGCATCCAATCCCGGGATTCGGGATCCCGCAATCCCGGGATCCCGTTCAATTTTCTGATCCCGAAATCCCGGGATTGAGAAATTTTGAGTAAATCTCGAAAAGTGAGACGAAATTGGCAAATTGGCGATTCCAATTTCCCCGGTGAGCTAAAAAAAAAAAACGTGGTTTCGTGAGAATTCGGGGAAAAATATACCAAATTGGAGATTTCAAATTCCTCGGTGAGCTAAAAAAAAAAAAACGAGGTTTCGTGAGAATCCTAGGGAAAATTATACCAAATCGGAGATTTCAAATTCCTCGGTAAATTTATCTCAATCCCGGGATTGAAAATTTATCAATCCCGAAATCCCGGGATTGGAAAAAGGCTCCGGGATTGGATACTCTAATTATAATCAATACTAGTATACAATAAAAATGTTTGAAAACATGTCTTTATCTTAAAACAAATGAGTTTAAAAAAAATGTAAATTCTGTCATTAAATTGTCGCGATAATTCAAAATGAATGTATATTTAAAATTATTGTAATAAGATTAATATGATACGATTGCAAGAAAATATTCGACTGTTTATGACTGTCACTTTGGTATTTGAAAGTTTTTGTTTTATTTGCAATGTTAATTGATAATAATAATGTATAAAATGTTGTCGACGTTTTATTGCATCAGACCACGCCTAGAAAATGGCATACATAATGGGTATAAAATATTATTATTTGGTTGTGCAACGGTTGTTTGAGGATACCATTACCTACTTCGTTCGGGTTTGGTTATTTCTCTTGCAAATAATAATGATTGAAATTGCAAAATGGCGAAGTCACGAAGATCTCGACACTGCAAATCGCGACTGGATTTCTGCACAAATAATTGCCATCGCAAATGTTAATCTCGAATTTCTCACTGCAGGGACATTTTTCAATTATCTTCATATGCTGTTTCATACGTTCAGCTGATAATTATTTAGCACATATTTTGCCAATTTACAATGAAAGCTTCATAAACATATAGGGTGGATTCTATAGTAAGAAGGACAGCTACAATCAGTGGACACTTTAAACATAAATAAGAGTTATATAGCATTCTTGTTTTTAATAAAAATAATAAAACATTTTTAATACTTTTTGCACATAAAATTTTCCCGCTTTCAAGTAATGAGTCTGTGTACTTCAACAAAATCAGCAGCAATGAAGATTCTGAAAAAGACATTTTAACACAAAATCATCATTAAGTTATTTACTTTTCCCAAATTTTAATTGGGTTTATAATTTACATTATTTGCCACTTATATTTATTAGTCTGAATTTTTTTAAATTGTATGTTATATGTGTTAAGCATTTTAATTTTGTATAATTATAATGTAATTTGTAAATCCTTTTCATTGTTAATAGTTGCTTACACCTTTTATTTCAATTTAAATTTGTATAAATAGCACTGTTTATATATTTTTCTTATCAATTGATAAGGCTAGCGATGAGCAAAACCGGTCCTGATCCAATAAATTTGATGTAAAAAAAAAAGTACTGAAAATGTTTTATTATTTTTATTATAATGCCATTCCACCAAGTATTGACAGTGAACACCTTAAAAGTGATTCTTGTTTTTGTGAAAGAGACAAATATTACAAGTGTTTTGGTTTATACATGTCTGCAGTTTTAGTTTTTTACCACTTAGAATCTTATATACCAAAACTGAATAAATGCCATTTTTATGCAATGTCAAAATGTATCAAAATAGCAAAAAAGTGCTGTCTTAGCAGTAAAAAAGAGATACACTTATTTTAAATATGAATAAGTCCGAATACCGGTAATGGTATAAAGATAACTACGAAGTAACGGCAATAACTAATTGATCGGGATTTCAGCGTTGGAAGCCCTTGGAATGATGGATCCTACTGTTTTTTATATATGTAGGTAACATTTCTTTGAATGTCAGTTTGGTGTTGTATTTATACTGTTTCTAATTGAATAATTTTGCAGTGGTTGTCTTGGAAAGGCTACATTGATAGTCCTGGGGGAAGACGGAGCATTAGAAGACCGCGACTCTGCTAGAATAAGGATAAGAATAAAGAAATTGAGGATATTTGAGGAAACCTTTAATCATCAGTCAATTGATTTCAGTAGATGATCGACACATGTTAAATAAGAAAATAATAGCATTCTTACTATAAACTTACATGTACATAAGTGAATAATTATCAAAACGAAATTTAAAAAAAAAAATATTTAATAGCAATTAAAGTGTACTAATTATTTTGGTAAGTCAAATTAAAATACATTTAAACAAAGCTAATTTGTATATTTCAAATTACACATAATTGAATGCGTGTGTGTGTATAATTTGATTATTTATTTAAAATAAATGGTATGGTAGCAGAGTCGAATTATAAAAATTATTATTAAAATTTCATTAAGAAATCAAAAAAAAAATGTAAATGGTTAATCACATAAAAAATCAAATTAAAATAATGATAGGTGCCGGTTATAGCATTATTGGAGGCGTATTAAAAAGAAGCGCTGAGATGCAACCGGATTTTTTATAGTTTACTTCAAGAGTTTATTTTTTCAAGTAATTATGATCCCAAAGAACTTAATTTAAAAACTTGATATCGATTTCTAAATAGATTTGTGCAATATCTCGTATGGAAGAAGCACTGAAAAATAATTGATCCTATACTATATATAGATATGCTAGGGATATTGAAGTCTCGGGGTTTTTAAAGTCACGGGACTCGAGACTTTTATTTCCCCTTCAATAAAATTATAATTTTATTAAAATTAAATATTTGCATGTAGGTATGTATGTATTTATGTATTACATACACTCGGCGCCTTTTGAAAGTACGCATTAGTAAAAATAACGTTTTTTTAATACAATGTTTAATAATTATTTTTCTTATGTAATGGATGTGTGCTATGCTAACGGCTATTTTTTTACTAAGAAGGGGTGATAACGGTACATCTAATAAAAACATATCAATGAAGCCGCCGTCAGGAGCAAACTTATGACCGCAACTTCATAATACAGCTTTTAGACCTTTTTTGTCCTATTGAGACATTGTTACCTTTGTGAAATAGTGAAAAAACATTTTTACATAAAACAACATCAAGTATGAACATTTAATTTTAATATTTTGTAATTTGCTTTTGCTACAGTTATATTACAATATATAAACACATGGTATTTGAAACTTCTACGCAATTATAAATCCCAAACATCTCTTTTTCTATCAGATCTCTTTATCCCTTCTTATACCTGCTTTCATTCAACACAAATCAGTCCTTTTGAGGGTTTCTTAACCACAAGAATTGTTTTTTTCAAAATTAAAATGTACATGTTATTAGCACATTATAAATCACAGTCACAATTTTTTGGAAAATGTCCCGGGACACAAGACAGCAAAAAACCCGACAAGTTCCGGGACGTCTCGACACAGAATCCCTAGTATATGCCATAGTGTATAAGAATTATTAGTAGGTTTTGAATGAAAATTATATTTCTGGATGAAGTAAAATACATGTATTTCCGTCGCATAGAATACATACCATTCAATTAAATTAAACAAAAACTTTCAACCATGATTCATATTAATATATATATATATTTATAGATTGATGAGAAAGATAAACTAACACCAAACGAATGTGCTTTATGTGTACAAGTAAATCAAATTGAATTATGAAAATCATTTTTGAAATAAACCTTTGTTATCAATTTAGGTTGGGTGTACGTCGTGTAATCAAAATAATTATCACAATGGAGTAGTTTGGAGCGAAGTGAAAAAAAGATGGCGGCGGGGGGAGGGTCTCTCTCTCTCAGGGTGGACGAAGAGAGAAATGAAGAGGCGAAGAGGAAAGGGGGAGGTTATAAATGAGATTTCAAAATGTGATAAGATAACTTTATACAGACAGTTCCCAATCTGTAGATATGAAAGTAATGAAAAACAATAAATTAAATTAATTAATTTCCCCAGTAAATTGAATGTTGACTTACTTTATTTTATATCACATTTTTTACTAGCTTCTTTTTAAAGAACGCTATATTACTGCATATTTTATAATGTATTAGCTTAATACTATGATAGTATGCATAGTTGGTTTCCCACCACCACCCGTTGCATATATGCAGTCAACGTTTAATGGCCGCCTTTCACAACGCTATCGACAGAAAAAAAGGAGTCTACCCCTCACATTCAAGGCCCGAGCAGAACTGCACAGGACTGATTTGATAGTATGAATAATGAGTATTTAAACATTTAGTATTAATTTGGAGCAAACATTTAATACATTTGATAGAATACATGACCCCATGAGTGGTGAAATGAGCCAAGTGATATTTTAGGAAAAATTGAGTATGTTGAGTTATCTCTACATATCTTAAAGTATCGTAAAAGTGAAATGTGATTAGTAAATATACAAAGATTTTTTACGAGAACTTTTTGTTAGCCGAGAGTAGCAAGAGAGTAAGCATATAAAGATAGGACAAGTAGTTAACTATTCACTCTAGCTTTGCCCAGTTAATTTTAGGATTTAAGAGTGGGAGGGATAGACATCACAAATACCAACGCCTTCGAACCGAAATCGATCTTCTAAATCTAATCTTACTTGTGATAATTCTTTTTTTACTTTTATTACTTTTTGGGGAGATCATGATTCAAAAAGTGTTCAAAGGGAAATAAAAATATTTTTTTCCGAACATTGACTTGACACATTAAATATGTCGAGAAAAAAGGCGCCGGAACACAGTTCCACCACGTTACATATGAAAAAAGCACTGGTTAGTACCATAATATCATCAAACTCTTTTTAATATATTATCTATATATTAAACAAACTTTACAAACTCTTCTATTTAATATTGATCGATAGGGTATTGAACTTATTCAGATGTTACGTAAATCAAAAAAGTTTTGAGAACCATAGTCTTGAATTAAACAGCTGAACGTTGTAGTACAATAGGCTACATTGTTTCTCCCGTGATTCAAGGAACTGTCTTTGAAAATGTGGAAGAAACTCTGTTAATAAGTAAACGAAACTTTTGCGAACATACAACTAACAATGTAAAATTTAAAATTAATGAGACTTGAGCTACAAAAGTAAATGTCGATATTTTTACACAGAAATAATTTTATCTTAAAAACTTGGATAGGAATTTTTTTATTTATCATCGATCAGTTTTGATTTTAATCTACATATATCGATGTTTATGTGCCAGGAATATATAATATTTTAAAATAACCTTTAATAAATTGTATTTAGTAGAATTATACACTTCGTAATAAGAAATGATAATTAAATTTCGATAAGATTTTTTTTGTAATTGTGACGTAAATTAATAACAAACAGTTCAGATATACCTATTTATTGTATGGATACTATAGGAAATTGGGAAATGAGATATTCAATAGCTTATGAATATATATACTCAATTCGTTTTTACACGTTAGATACGTTCCGCAAGCCTATACAAAAAAAAACGTTAGAAAAAAGTGATAAAATTCATACAAAAATTAAAGATTGGTTTCCAGAATTTATATAATCATGTTATTTGACCTAAAAAAAGACAGAATAGTATTCATAATATGTATTTTAATTTTAAAAAAAAAACTTTCCACCGCTACTAGATTATATACGCGGACTTTTATGAGGGACTGGACAGTAATATTTTTTTGTCGCTAGAAATTTCTGTCACGTGTTATATGTAAGAACCAATGAAGCCATTTATTTTTTATTACTGTTTGGTGTTGTTGAATTTTTTTATATAGGAAATGCGTAATTATTCATTTTTGTGTTTTTCTTTTACCGAAATTAAGTTAGAACGAATAATTTATGTAGATATATAGCAGTCTCATTAGTGCAGTGCTTCCCAGCCTTTTTCATGCCACGAACTCCTAAATATGAAAAAAAATAATCTGCGGACCCTCGAAAAAAGATTATTTCACATGTTCATATTTTATCACAAAGAACGTTGAAAATAAAAATAAAATCGCGAAAAACCTGCGGACCCAAGGTTGGGAAGCACTGCTTTAGTGGACGGTCTTATTTCAAAATCGTGTAAAAAAGAGTTGATTGTAAGTACTTGTAAATTTGTGTAACATAAATAATGAATAAATTATAATATGAATAATGAATAGACAGTAATTCACGAATAGATTATGTTATATATTTTAATTATTTTAAGCAAGGTACATAAATGAGATAATAACAATGAAATAATGAAAATTGTAATTTATGCAATAAATCAAATATTAATTTATTATTACAAGCTAACAATTGTTTTTTTTAATACAAAATATAATAACTTGCAAGGCCATTCATTTATCCACAATACAATCTACAGATCATTAATACAGCTGAATTAATTAATTTAAAAATCACATGTAAAAGGGGAATAACTCACTACTATTATGTTTAAGGGATCCGGAAACAATGACGGCAGTCTTCATGTTTTGTCGAAAATAAGTTTTTAATTAACCAGTCATCGTGTAGAGCTGACAATTTTTTTTTTGAAAAAAAGCAAGTCAAAACTTAAAATGAGTTGATTGTTACAAAAGCGATAGTTTACATATTCATGTACAACAAACACGGCAGTTATTAAACGGATTTCACAAAATAATATTGAAATATCAAGTACTAATATGTACGTTCAACAAAACTTTTTTCAGACATATCATCTAGGCCCGGTGTGGGGAACCTTTTCATTTCTAAAGGCCAAATTCATTTATCTGATTCAAAATAAGGCCGCGGTAAAGAAAATGTTGACACATCTCCCCCTTTTTTTTGACTGTCGCACATATAATGTGTTGAGTATAATTTTTTGATCAAAGTGAATATTTTGATCAAGTCAAAGGGCCGCTGGTTCCCCTCCACTGATTGATTTTTCAGCACTTTAGGTTTATGAAAACTGCCGCTTTTCATTTGCGAGCCTTTCGTTTATATTGTGAAGTGATGGCGAACCTTTTTGAGGAGTGGGTCAAATTTCGTTAATTTTTTTTTAATATCAGCCCGTGGATCACTAAGTTAGTCGCACCGCATGGCCAATGTCTGATCCGCGGGTCATAGGTTCGCCATCACTGATATAGTGTATTAGTATTTTTTTGGATATAAAAGTTTAAATAAATATGTAATTCTTATTGGTACATTTTTTGCTAAGAAAAATATTATTTTATTATGTAAAAATACTGATACTGATTTAAGCAAATTAATCAATTTTTGATAATTTGATAAATATTTTAAATAACGTTTTTGATTCAATCAAAATATTCACAAATTTCAAATTCGAATCAAATTCTTAAAATTCCGTTGATTTTTTTTGTTTTGTTTGTATACATGATTTTGAATTTATGTAGATAACGCTGGTGTTAGTTTTTCATTCAGTAAATAGCTGTGCAAATAATTATACGTGCGTAAAAAGCAATCACAAGGATTTAATTTGTTAACTGATCGTTGTGGAACCATCTGGTTTAAGCTGCTTCTATTTTCAGATCACTTTAAATATTACAAACAAATAATATTACATTATTAGTTACTGAGAATCTTAAAATTATGACTAAAATAAGCGATTGTCTTGATAATAATAAATTTTTCAGAGCAATTGATTATTTTATATAAACAAATAATACAATATTTTATTCGTAATTTGGCTTATGTAATAGTTTATATATTTGGAGCAAACATACCCGGTATCACCAATCAGTTTATTTTTTTATAGAGAATTTTTAATATGTATTATAGACAATAAAGGCCCTTTTTGAAGATTGTGGCGGCCCACAAAAATGTTTTTTTCTCAAAATTAAACATAATAAATATTTTTTTTTAAATAAGAAATTTCATTAATAAATGTAAGCAAGCTTTTCTTTTATGAATGAGAATAAATCGGTTTATAGATACATGCTTACTGACAAAAATATGAAGTCAAATTATAAAAAAATAGTTTAAAATTAACAAAGACCAAGATTCAGAAACATTCCTCCTTTTGCATGGTTTATTTATTTTCGCGTTTTCGAAATAACGCGGTCAAAGTAATGTAATGAAACCTTCCAATCGTTTTTCTAAATTCACTTAATCTTTTTAACGCGATTATTTTTACACGCCTGTTTTACATGGTGGATTGAGCATACCTTAAAATAATGTCAATCTATTGAGTTACATAATACTTATATTTTTACTGTGTTATATATTTTGTTATATACACATATGTATCGCCAAGTTCCAAAACCCGCTCTAGCCTGCTTTTGACAAAAATGACTTATCAATGCAGTTCAGTGATCCATCGAAAAGCTATCATTTTTTAAAATTTAGAGTTGCAAATCGTATTCCGTTTAGTCAAAAAATCAAAATGAATATTAATGCGACTCGCAAAACCCGCTCTAAAAACATCAAAATACGCTCTCGGGATTAATCAAACACGTTTATTGACAATTGTACGGTATACTACTTTAATTTGAGGTCTTATTTTGTTTTTATTTGTACCCCGAAAGATATAAAATAACATTTAACACACTTAAAATTACTATATATAACTAAATACATAGCTATATATAGCCGCCTGTATGATCGAGTGGTCAACGTCGTTGGCTTCGGTTACGGAGGTCCCGGGTTCGAATCCCGGTATGGGGACAGTTTTATAAATTGATTTTTCAATCGATTTATGAATTTCTGTTCGAAGGCATGGATGTATGGGATGTCTTGAATTCCCCCTTCCACCTATACTATCCTATGAACGGGGCGTATCGAGAGCGATTAGCTAACCACTAGTCCTGTCCTAGCCCTATCCTTCTATTCCTACTCTCTTTAGTAAAAAGAGAGGTTGAGCAACTGAGTAACAAGCATTTCTCGTAGAAACACACCCGTTGAGATAAACTCCATTAGGAGTCCATGTGCTCCACATTAGGAGCGGACATGGTTAAAAAAAAATATATATAACCAAAGCAGTTTTTCGTGAGTTACTCAAAGCTCAAAAAAAAAACCTCCAGAGCTGGCTTAGCAACTCGTTGCCTTATATATGATATAATATTACAAAGCATGTATTTGATATGAATGTTTATCACAATCTTCAAAGACAATTTATTACAAATATGATCAAAAACGTTTATAAATCTCACGTTTGACTTTCCTTTATTACGATGGTAAAATTATTCAATGTCTGACAAAGGCTAAACAGGTTAAAAGAGGTTTTCACAGAAAGGATGTTGTGTTTTTTTTTTCTGTGGAATAAAGAATGCCCTAATGAAATATGCAGCTTCTTCTAACAATGCACTTTATTTGGTATAATGACGCAACGCAAAAAAGGGACAGCGAATCCGTTTTTCCGACACTCATTAAAATGCCGTTTTTAGCCTGAGCACATGTTTCAACATTTATAAGTAAATGCCGTAAATCGTTTTTATAATATACACAAATGACTATTACCAAATCTGTGATATTATTGTTATGTATACTCAATACCATACCATACTTTGTTTTATTCTGTATGACGTTCTATTTTCAAATGTCCTTCGTGCATTCGAATGAAAACAAATGAAGTATGAAACAGTAGTAGAATAAGAAAACAATTGCAACCTGTCACATTCTCACGATTTTCGTATTAATTATAAGATTGATTTATTGATTTATAAAGTGTAATATTATGTTATCTAAATAAAATTGAACCAACACATAAAAGTGTTTTAGTAAAAACAATAAACATAACATAAAAATTGGTGTCAGAAGTGAGGATATGTGCTAAAATAACGTTAAGAAATTTATGGTGACAATAAATTAACGGTGAATAAAATTCTTTAAAAATTAGCACGAATCAAATACACGAACAAAATAAATCTAATAAAATAAAAGTACATCGATTAAATCGAACGGAAATTATAATAAATCAAATATAATAATAATACGAAACTAGAATAAGACTAAATCTCCAATTCTACGAAATCTATCATCGAAAATCTTCTACGTCGATATATCTACAAAATCTACTATTGAATCTTCAACTTCTACATGGTGAAAATAAATTCTGCGAAATCCATCATCGAATATTCAAACTACATCTTCTTGCCGACTTCAACTACATTTTCTTTGCCGACTTCAATTACATCTTCTTTGCCGATTCTACATCCAACTACAAGAAAAATCTGCAAGCTGCCAACAACCTATTTCAACGACTACTAGAACCAAATTCATCTTCAAGTCAACGTTTGTTTAAACTTTATGCAATATATTATTCATCATATTCTGTGAGTAACTTTTGTAACAATTTTTCTTACTCAATCTATACACTTTCACATCAAAATGCCTACACTCACTATCGATACATTGATGAAGTTTGTTTCGACATTTGACGGAGAGAAAAGAAATCTGTATCCTTTTATTAAAGATTGCGATAATGTATACGAACTATGCTCAGAGCAACAAAAAAACATACTTCTAAAATTTATGATTCATTGCGTCGTAGGAAATGCCAAATACACAATTGCCAATTATAATTTTAAAAACTATGCTGAATTCAAATCATTTCTAATAAATACCTACGGTGAAAATAAACACACATCTCAGTTAGAACTGGAATTAAGAAATTGTAAACAAAACTTTAACGAACCGGTAATAAACTTCATTCAAAGAGTTGAAACTTGCACCAATAATTTTATCGGAGCTGTTCGATTTTCGAACAAGGACGATGAAGAATTGAAAGGGAGAATAAAACAAATTGAAGACAGCGCTCTTAATACATTAATTTTAGGTATGACCAGTGAACTATCAACAGTAGTCAGGCTTTCGAAACCCAAAAATCTTATTGAGGCAAAAAATATCGCAATTGAAGAAGAAAAGTTTTATAATGCAGTTAGGGAAATGAACTCTAACCCAAATAAGAGCAATCATAATTATTTCACCAAACAATCAAAGCCACACTCTCTAAATTCAGAACATAATCAATTTGTCGGTAATCTTACATCTCAAGACAATTCAAAATTTTGTAGATACTGCAAAAAATCAGGACATATCTTAGAAGAATGTCGGAAGAGGCAATTTAATAACAACGTAAAAAATCAATATCAACAAAATTCTTCAAATAACAAATTCCAGACTTATCAAACTACTCGTAATTCTCAAAACTTCCAACCTCCTAATAATTCAGAAAATTATCAACTAACTCCGAATGTGCAAATCATTCAGGCAGAATATTTAAATTCAACAAATAATGATCAATCTCAACAATTCAACAACAACGTAAAAAATCAATATTATCAAAATCCTTCAAATAATAACTCACAAACTAATCAAACTCTCAGTAATTCTCAAAACTTCCAACCTTCTAATAATTCAGAAAATTATCAAATAACTCGGAATGTGAAAATCATTCAGGCAGAATATTTAAATTCAACAAATAACGATCAATCTCAACAACGATTGCAAAATGAATTGCAATTATCTTACTCTAATACTAATGCTGATGCATTGTCTCGAAATCAAATTTTAAATACCATGACCTCTCAAACTTTTTCGTATGACAACTTCCTAGAAAAACAAAATGAAACATTTAACGTTAAATTTTATGAAATAGATGAATCTCTTCTTAATCAAAATCAATCTATAGCACATTGTATTTCTAACGACAAATCGATGTCTAAAGGAATAGCTTTAGAAATAAGTTCAATGATCTCTAATTATGACGAATTATTAAATACATACTCTAAAGTAGGAGAAGTATTAAAATCAACAGAAAATAAGAATAATGTTTACCATTTAATAACGAAACAAAACTTTTGGGAAAAACCGAATTACCTTTCTATCTTTCAAGCATTATGTAACTTAAAAAATATTTTACATAGTGATAAGGAAACAAATATCTCTTTTCCATGCCTTGATAGTGGTTTAGACAACTTAAATTGGGAAAAGATAAAGAAAATTATCCAATATGTTTTTCACAACTCAAACATAAATATAACGATCTGTCATAACAAAATAATTAATCCTCATCACGACGAAATACCACAAATACTTAAAGAGTATCATGACTCTCCTATAAGCGGAAAACCGTTTGAACGTATTGCCTTAGATATAGTAGGTCCATTACCTTTAACTGAAAGTGGAAATAAATATATTTTAACTCTTCAAGACGATCTTACAAAATATTCTCAATGTTACCCTGTTCCTAATCATGAAGCAATGACAATTGCAACTCAATTAACTAAAAATTTCATTTGTCAATTTGGCATCCCTGAAAAAATTCTTACCGATCAAGGAAAAGATTTTACTTCAAACATACTTAAAGAAGTAGCCAAACTTTTAAAAATCGAACAAATCCAAACCAGTGCGTATTCTCCTACTAGCAATGGTGCGCTAGAGCGTAGCCATGCTGCTCTAGCCGACTATCTAAAACATTACATATCTCCAAGTCAAACCGATTGGGACGAATGGTTACCTTTTGCTATGTTAAGCTATAACACTACTCCACACACTGCTACAAAATGTACACCTTTCGAATTAGTTTACGGAAACTCACCTAAACTACCAACAGCTATAATAATACCCGAATTTAAATATACATACGATTCGTTTTTAGACAATTTTAAGCTCAAATCAACCAAATCACACGAAATAGCTAGAAAGAATCTAGTTGAAAGAAAAGAAGACACACAATTAAGGCATAACAAAAATAAAACCTTACGAAAATTTAAAATCGGTGATAAAATATATTTAACAAATAATGCTACTAAACTAAATAAATCTAAAAAATTATCTCCTAACTTCCAAGGTCCGTACGAAATCATAAAAGTCAACAGTCCTCTTAATATTACTATTAAAGTAAAAAATAAATTAATCAAAGTTCACACTAACAGAGTGAAACTTGCTATTTTAGATCCCTTACAGTAAGTGGATTTAAAACAGATTACGACAATCATTACATTATCTCAAAAATACCATGTTTATTCAACCTTAAAATCACAATATACACTCTTACATACTATATAAAATTGTTATCAACTATGTAACCAAGATTTTATTTGTAAAACCTGAATGTAAAAGTTACTCTAAAATGTAATCCTAATAAGTGAAAATGTACAAACATAAAATTATTATATATTTATTCCAGATGTAAATATCTTAAATGATGATTGTTGTAAGTAACAAATAAATAAATAAAACCCATCTCCTCCATTACAATCACTTACAATACCTTATGTACATCATCTCAATGTTTCTTATAATCATATATTTATTGTATAAACTCATTTAAGTTACCAATAAGTTTATTCTTTAGGGGGGAGATGTTATGTATACTCAATACCATACCATACTATGTTTTATTCTGTATGACGTTCTATTTTCAAATGTCCTTCGTGCATTCGAATGAAAACAAATGAAGTATGAAACAGTAGTAGAATAAGAAAACAATTGCAACCTGTCACATTCTCACGATTTTCGTATTAATTATAAGATTGATTTATTGATTTATAAAGTGTAATATATTGTTATCTAAATAAAATTGAACCAACACATAAAAGTGTTTTAGTAAAAACAATAAACATAACA
>CM062826.1:1301172-1330128 GCA_031772345.1 Himalopsyche anomala
AAAAAGAGTTACTATTACTGATTAAAGCAACGCTATAAATAGTATAAAATAAAAAAGAGATGGGGAATTCTGATTAATATTTGAGTATTTTAAAGTTATTTATTTAGAAACAAATAAATACTTTCTTCGAAGTATTTTAATAATAATTGAAAAAATAGTATATTCCGAACCAAGATCATTAGTTTCTTAATAATCTATCAAATAAATGTGTAATTACAATGATTATCATTATTATAAATCAAGAATACTTTAATACTTTCGATGGTTTCGGCGGTAGCTTTGTGGAAGTTCATTTAATATAAAATTAAAAATAACTTTGATTATTCCACGTATTGTGTAACTAATTGTCACACGTGTTTCGCCTCTTTCAGAGGCATCTTCAGACTTACTATCGCAAAGTTTGCTCAAGTAATGAAGCAAGATTGATTCTAAAATTTTAAAATATGAAATTACAAAATGGAGTTTTGGTTGTTTTTCCCTTTTAAGAGAAGCAGAGAGGGGGGGGTGATTGAATCGAAATAAAGCAAACAAATAATGATACTAATGAGCTGCAATCAATCAGATTGGGATTTTTCCCTTTTAAGGGAAGCAAAGAAGTGATTATAGAATCGAAACAAAGCAAACAAATATAATCATACTACTAATGACTTTAAAAATTACAAACTATTAAACAAATGAGCTGCAATCAATCAGATAGGTTGGTGATTACTCTATTAATTGGAAACAATTTAAGTAATGGCGAGCAACCCGTCTTATTAAGAATATTTCTTTTTTGTTATGAGTTTTATTTATTTCTACAAATTCTAACTGTTAACGTCGCCTGGTGTGTTGGTTAGAGCTTGCTCTACCGATCACGCAGGTCTGGGTTCGATACCCGGTCACATCACGGTAAATTTGAAAATTATTCAATTCAAAGTTGTGATCGAAGACTGGGTATTTGTGATGTCAATTCACATCATTTCCACTATTCCCATCCTTCTGATCCTTTAATAACTGGGTGTAGCAATAGTGATAAGTTAACCAATAGTACTGTTCTAGCCTTATCCTTCTTTCCCTACTACTCAATTTGAAAAAAGTGAGGTTGAGCGACAAACAGTTCTCGTAGAAAATACTTATTTTGAGATAACTCCATTAAGGGGCCATATGCTCCACATTGGGAGTGGATATGGATAAAAAAAAGTCCATACTTTCTTACGGACTTTGACCTTTATTAGAAAAACTGCGGAATTATTACTAAAAATATTAATGTTTTTCATATTTAATGCATCATTTCGGACTTTTATTAGTGAAAAAATACAGTTATCAAATTTAATTAACATCCACAGTTAATTTCAGCAAATTTACCGTCGAATTCATCTAAAATATCACTTTAAATTAAAATAATTAACATTTAACTGTCAATGCTTTCTTATCGACTTCTGAACTTTATTAAAAAAAAACTGCGAAATTAGTAATAAAAATATAAATGTTCATTTCGGACTCTCATTTGATTTGACGCTGTTAGTATTCAATGGGTTAAAAGTGTAGTAAATTTTGAATCCTGTTTTTTTAAACATAGCGGAAGAATGCTGTTCCACCTGATCCTTCTAGGACAGAAGGCGAAACAAAGCAGAGAACAGGTCCATCGTGATTTTCGTTTTCGTTTGCCGGCTGGTCAACTAACTTTACTGGTGAAAAAAACTGGTCAAGCGAGTGCTCTCACTCAGAACGGACAAAAAATATACACGCATACAAATTGAATAAACTACCGATTGTTGCGTCCCACCACTAACGTGAAACTGACACATCTCTAATACATTTCATTATCGAACACGTCTAATTGACATAAATTATTTTGGGTCATGATTTCGTTAATTCGAAACGCAACGGAACCATTAGTGGACTAGTATACAGTGGAACCCCCAATTACACTACTCCGAATAACGCGCTGGCTTGAAATATTCACCGCGAATCCCCCAATTAAACGGTCGCATTCCACTATCGTTGCTACGACACGGCCGTCTGTGCGGTGCATACAGTCAAATGTTGGCCAGCGTCTGTGTATTCAACACGTGCCAGGCTATATACGCATAGCTGGACGACTGTCTATGTGCTGGATTTCGCGCGCACTTTGCATTTTATCACTTAGTAACTAATTATTTTGTCCATGCATTTTTCTCGAAAAAAACAAAATTTTGTATGAGATTTACTCCCCCAATTACACTATCCCAAATAACACGGTCCCGATTTTAGCGTAAATGGGGGTTTGACTGTATTATACTTTTTGAGTGAGTTCCAATATTTGTACAAGTTGCAATACAAATCAATAGTTAATTAATACCAGTGATGGAACACCCGTTGCATACAGGCTACACAATGAAACACACCATTGTATCAAAATAGCAACACGATCGCTTAAAAAAGTAAAAGGTTTTAATCAATTATATGTAACATTAAAAATATGAAAAAAATTGTCAGTGTTAGTAAAAAAAAATCACTGTGAAATAAATACATAAAAAATACTTTTCACAATATTTTATTTTGTTTTTAAAACGTGAAGAAAGTTTCGCCAATAGTAAATAAAATTCCTAAACTGAATCAATAAATTTTTAATTAGTAATATAACGTCGATGCACATCAAATATGGTCCATGTGACTATGTGTACCCATAGTCACATAAACCATATTTGAGTCTTTTCATATTTTCATTGTTAAAATATAAAATAACCTAAGTAAAATATGTTTAAACTATTTTTAAATGGTCAGATTAAAATATATACTTTTTATATATGGACCTATAAGCGGTGAGTGAGTCAACTAGTAAATGGTAAAAAAAACTCGGATTTTTAAGTACTATCACGTCTTTACTTGGTGCTTTGGTAGCATATTTTTGTTTACGGAGATAACAAACACTATTGCAATGTATATTAATTAAGATTCCTTCACTTTTACGATACTTTAAGACGCAAAGAATATTACAACACATCTAACATATTTTTTTCTAAAATTCCACTTGGCTCACTTCACTTATAATGAGGCCAATATATATTTTAACTGACTATTTAAAAATAGTTTGAAACATATTTTTTCATTTAAAATTACGATAACTACCTATCTGTTACAATATTTTTACTTTTAGCTAATTAATTATTCACAGAAATTCTGTGTAAAAACAGTTAGTTTTCCTTGCATAAAAGACGAAAACAATGGAAAAATAATTCACATAACGTAAAAAAATATAACTGCTTAAGTGCATTGTTGTGTCCCGGAGAAAATGGTGGAAACCATTTAATTTATTCTCTATTATTAAATTTTTTCAGCTGCAGTATGTCATAATGTTTTTTTGTAAATTATCCATCTCAGTATACAGTAAAACCCCCATTTCCACTATAGTCGCGACCGTGTAATTGGGGGTGCGAATCTCATACAAAATTAGGGATTTGGTTTTTTTCTGCGGAAAACGCAAAACTAAGATTTCCCTTAGTTTTGCAAAAAAAAATACTGACGAAATATTTAATTTTTGTTATGGTAAATATCCCGCACACAGACAGACACCCAGCTATGCGTGTATAGCCTGACACGTGTTGAATACACAGACGCTAGCCAATATTTGACTGTATGCGCGGCATAGACGACCGTCTCTTAGTAACGACAATGGAATGCGACCGTGCAATTAGGGGATTTGCGGCGAATATTTCAAGCCAGCGCGTAATTCGGGGTAGCGTAATTGGGGGTTCCACTGTACTATATTATTGTGATATTATAGAAGCATATTTTCGAGTGTTCTACGCTGTTTTCTTAGGGTAGCGATGCTTTCGAGATCGAATTTAAGCACGGGCACTTTCATAAATTGAATGTATATATATTTGATGTCTGAATTAATTCTCACCTACAAACTACGTAATTTTTATCACCGTTATCTTACTTCTAGTTCTGTCATAGACCAATTTTTCTACCCATAGTACGAAAAAGAAGGGTCGCGCGACAAATTCTAATTGATATAACTCCAAAGTAGTCCATATGGTCTATGTACATTGCGAGCGGGTACGGTCACAGAAAATCTATTTCGATGTTATGTTTAATAAAAGTATTTGAACCTTGATTGTCTGGTCTAAAAGTGAATTACTATAGGCCGGCTTTAGAAAAATTCGTATAACGACGAAGATCAACAAATATAATATTTACAAAATAATGTTTGTTTGTTCGTACTTTATGCGCTCCCACACCGCTCATCCGATTGCAATAAAACTTTTTACAAACTTTTTGCTTGCACTTCCGGAAAGGTTATAGGCATAGAAAAATGAACTTACAGTTGTTCTTATATATAAAAATCAATGTTTGTATGTCTGCCATACAGTTCATTTTGACAAAATATGCTTTCACTTGCGCGAAATTTATAGTACAATTAAATTACAGTAGGTGGCGCGTGTGTCGTACTATAGACAATCGGCAGCAAACGTCAAACAGACCGAAAAAGAAAATATACACTTCAATAAACACAATTAAAACACAAACACTTTCTTTCTTTGAGTGGCATTGCAACGCTAGTCGGGAATCGGCTAGTGGTTTATAAAAATATTGTTGACAATATAAATAACGAATAGTTATTGTTTCAAATTTTAGGGTAACTAACTTTCACTTCAAAGAAATAGTGAATCAGAAATCTCGAACAATACCTATCTGACAATCAAACCACACTATGGATAGGTATTTATGTTGATCATTGAATATCGCAGAATGTTTAAGCATATCGCAGAACGCAGAAGGCAAATATTTAATCTTAAGTAATCGAGTAATCTCCACATTGTCTTCAAGGTTTTATCTGTAGAAGCTTGAAATTTTACCTCTTTCGCCAATCTTATTTTTTGTCAGTGTTTATTGAATTTTTTTAAAATATATAATGTGGTTAAAATTTATAAAGTTTAAAATTTAATGTCCTATCACACCTGCGCCTGTTTTTGAAGAATAGTCAACAGCTTTTGATAACCAAATGAAAACATGCAGCCACTTCTTAATTAATTTTGAGTCGTTTTTATATCGTCCTTAGCTACAATTTCACGCAATCACACGATCTGTAAAATAGTGTACACAAAAAATCTTTTACTTTGATTTATACAAAAACAAAACAGTCGTGGTAATCAAATTTCTTGTTTCTATTTTCAAAATTCAATTAATTTAAGAAGAAACATTTGATTTTCTTGTCATGCTATCTCATTTATATGTGCGTATTGAATTATTTGAGATTTTTCAGCTGTATCAACATTTTTCAAAGCCAGCGAATGTGTATTGTATGTTAAATTAAGTAAACAATGGAAAATAAGGACCGAAGCCTCTTTTTATTTGTTTTTTATGTTAAACAATCACTGCAGGGCTTTTAACTTATACTTAAAACATGAAGTAAAACTCTTGGTTTATAATGAATTTAATTTCACGTCAACCTTCTTTGTAAATTAATATTTTTTGTTATTTACGATGTAATTAATTCTACTCAAAATTGAAATATAAAGAAAGATAAGCATGAGTTAATGTTATCCACGAAACAGTTTTTGAGCTGTATATTTCGTGCGTACCTCTATATATATATTTTTTAATAATTTTATGCATTATTAAAAAAATATTGTGAAAAATTGGAATCAGAATTTTTATCAAGACATTAAAACGTCTTTAGTTCTTCGATTCATTCCATTTTTTTATATGTAAGTGTGTTTGTTTTGTTTTATTATTTAAAAAAAAAATAACATTTGATTTGAAATCAAACTCACAATTTCATAATAACTTATCATTTAAATACGACTAAATTTTAATTTAACGAAGATACTAGCTAGTACAGGCATGGGGAACCTGCGGCCTGTTGGCTACTCTAATGCGGCCTTCTGGGCAATTCTGTAAATTTTTGCAAATTCGTAAATTCCTGAGATTTTGGATTTGAAAATTCTTGGAAGACCTAAAAAGAAAAAAAAGGTGCCACGCTGCTTATTTTGGCAAATTACTTGGCCTTAGAAATTGGCATGAATTTTTTTCCGACCGAAGATTCCCTAGTTAATGTTAACAGCGGCCTCATGTCGAATCAGAAAAATTAATGCGGCCTTTATAGAAGAAAAGGTTCCCCACCCCTGGGCCAGTATGTTCACATTTAAAGAGATAGGAAAATAACCTTATTTTTAAATGTAACATAAATGTGCATTAAAAAAATATTGTATTTTAAAGATTGATTTGATTCTTCAATACATTTTTTTTTTATTATAACGATTAATTTTCAATATACTGAGGGGTACAGGTTTGATTAAAATTACATAGAAAAATAATAAAGAAATACTCGTCCAAGACGAGTGATCATTACGGCGACCACCCAAGTTTTATTCACTACCCCAAAAGTAAAATAAAAAAATTGAATTACATACATCAGGATTAGGCGATCGAATACAGAGGCGTTCATGCGATCGAGTTTAATTTTTTATTTAATAGACATTATTGTATTCAATATTTAATTTGAATACAATAACGTCTATTAAATGTTAATGATAATCGATTTAACTACGTTTTTTAATAGGTAGTTAGGAAGCAAATGACCATTTTTTTTTTGCGTCACTTTGACGTCAGTTTGTCACCGGTGGTTGGTATCATTTTAAACCTCTATTAGTATTCTTTCTGTTTTGACATTTTTTTAAATTTCATTTCTTTCCTAACTATCTCATCGATTTTTTGAGGTTTTCAATTTTTTGGTTTGTCTGTTAACTTCCTATCATCACTTTAAAATTTATCAACTATCTAGAACACTTTCGAAGTTTCACGATGTCCCCATAAACATCGCAAATGGCGTGCATGACTTCTTTCGATTTCAGTCCCTTATCAAACAAAAACAGCATAATATGGCGCAAATGTGTTTCTTCAATTTCAGGCTTCTGCATTTTTCTACAGCGACAAAAAAAAAATCAAAATAGAAAGAGTACAAACAGAGCTTTAAAATGATACCAACCAAGACGTGCTAACTTAACGGCGACCGGTGACAAACTGACGTCAAAGTGACGCAAAAAAATGGTAACTTCTTTCCGAACTACGTATTATTAATTGAATTGGAATTTACTTGGTAGAACTCCATTGTAATACGGTAAAAAAATCTAAGTATTTAGTTCTACAATATTTTTGAAATCAGTTTATAGCTATTTCGGTGTGCACCATCGTCATAACTATTTTAAAGCCTGCATTTACTCAGCTATATGTATTGGCTTAGAATAAATACACAATATATCTTGTTATTTACCCCAAGTTAGAGTTACCGTATTACGTTTCATATTAATTTTCTTAATAATATAACAAATTTTAAATTGAAGAAGATATTTAAGTATTTCTTTCTGGAGGAAATTTTATTATCAACATAAATTTCAATATGTATAAATACACTACCATATCGACCGTGGAAAGGAAAAAAACATAATCCACAGTTTTTTCAAAAGAGTTTTTTTTCGATAATCACATTGTATCAAACTTGACACACGTTCTATCAAAAGGATGCAAGCTGCAAATGCCGAATTAGTATTTAAATTTAACTTGTATGTTTGAAAAAAGTTGGACCACTCAATCTTGCAAACAGTAAAATAGACTAAAAAAAGCCTATTATAAAACAATTTATTAAATTATTATTAGTTTACGTCAATTAAACACCAGTTTACAAGTCTTCGTGCACTTCTAGTTTGTGTATATTACATAATTTGCCTATAGCCCAAAATCATCATAACAGGTTTTTTGCGCCTCCTGTAAAATTTCGTATGATTGGGTTACGTCCTTTTTCCTTTCCAAAGTCGATATATTTCATACATTAATGCTCGTGATATCAAACAATGTTACATTTCAATACAATAGTGATTTACCAATAATAACGAGTATTTTAGTTTCTGCTTCACGATCTTCAATATAAATAATTTATATCATTAAAATGTTTGATATCAAATGAGGAAATGCGAGATGATTCGAGTATTATTAAAATATACATTGTTGAACCTAGATAGTTGGATCTTTTGTTAAAACATGTATTTTTAATCAAAACACAAATGCTTTCGACCGTGCATAGTATACGAGTTTTCTCTTCACTAGAAATATAATAATATTTTATTCTACATGACAATGCATAATTTTATCGTTACATTTTACGGCGCCCCCATGAATTATTAATGACGTTTAATTTTTGTTAAATGAAATTCTTTGCTTGTCTGCGTGCTTTTATGGTAATACTTGAGCCATAAAAAATAAAAACCAGTTCAAAGTAGCCCATTTTATCATAATATTATTTTTATTATTAGGTTCTTATATTATATTATAATCAAGATATATTAAAAGAGACATTAACTCTTGGTAATTGATCAAAGAAGATGACTTAAAACTGAGAACGTAAAAGATATTTAAGAAGCATTAAAAAAATATATTATTTATATCTTTTTTCATTAAATGATTAAGAATTATTAATTAATAATACTACATATGAGTTCCATTTCCAAAATTCACCATGTCGATTTTCATTTTTTTAGACATATCGTTAGCCGAGTGCTACATGGTTCTATGTGGACAGCTGCAGCAAAAAAATATGGGAATTTGATGTTTTGAATGCTTGTATTTTGAAAATTGTAAATGTACATACAAAAGAACGCGCAGGGAACTGCTATATTGAAATAAAAGCCATATTTTTTTGAATCGTATTGAAAAATATATTATCTATTTCAATTTGATTTACTAAAATATTGTTATTTTTTTAAATAAAGAGGGTTCTCAACTCTTTTTTTATAAGTTTTTACGAAATTGAGGATCTCAATTTAAAACCTAACTAAAGATTGTAATGCCAACTTGTTATTTATTTGAATATCTACACAATCAATAAACTTCCGATTTAAAAACCTCTCTAAATACAGTAAAAACGTATTTTAAAAAACGTGTTCAGTCTCAAAACCTACTTAAATCAAAAAAGCCCACAGCAGTTTTTTACACTTTGCCAACAATTTTTGTTTTTGGAGTTCGGTAGGCTATTTACGAAAATAGACGAGCAAAAACACAATATTCCTTTGTAGTTAATTTCCACTTATATTTATCAAGATCAGGACTGGTTTCGCTCATGTTGAGCATTGTCAACTGACATAGACAATGTTTAATCAGTTGACAATGCTCGCCATGATCGAAACCGGTCATAATCTTGATAAATAAAAGTGGAAATTAACTACAAATGAATATTGCGCGTATGTCTTTCCACCAAGTATTTACAGTGAACACCCTTAAAGTGAAAAACGGTAAAGGTTAATTTTGGAAATGTGCGACTCATTTATTCATCATAATAAGTCCACGGTTATTTTTTGTCTATGTCACAATCATGATAGAAAGAATGATATACAAGTGCATTTTAGTTGTTGTGCGATATGTGTGTAAAAATGTTCCAAATATGTTATCCTTCGTTGATGTAATCACTATAATTGATGAAAGAAAATCTATAATGATCAAAATAATGTAATCTTTAGACTAATTCATAATTGAAAACATGATCCTCTATTTTCCATTACACTTACCTTTTTGGACATGTCCCATAAGTCTAATCATAGATACTTTAACATTAAGTCAATGTTTTGCTCTATTTTACAATAATGAAGACCCAGTATTGTAAATCACATTCTCCTATAAACCACAGAATCACAATTTGTCGAAATTATAAAAAGAAATGTTATAAATTACAATGAACATTTATCGAAAGTTAAAATTATACCATGAAAAATACTGATCGCTGATTGGTTCTTTCTAACCATATTATAATTGGACACCGATGTGCTCTTTGGCAGTGTTTAAAGTACATTTTAATTCCCAACTGATGTTTGATATATGTACAGACCTTTTTAAAATTCTTTCGGCATACTTATCTCAAAAAAATATATTATAAGTTTTGATACCAATCACCTCAAATATAATTATTTCTTTAATACTATTGATGACCCGTTATATTAAAATTAATAATGATGAAAAGTTTTATTATTCAATAAGTATTAATCTATCAACCAATTATCACATTATCGTGAATGAATGATTCATAAATAACAATTAAATATTGATATTTGTCGAATATCACTTTTAGGTTGTTCACTGTCAATATTTGGTGGAAAGGCATTATATTAATAAAAACACAATATTCTTTTGTACTTTATTCCACTTTATTTAAAAGTTCAGGACCGGTTTTGCTCATTGCGAGCATTGTCAATTGATAAAAAAATATATAAACAGTGCTATTTATACAAAAATAAATTAAAATATAAAGGTGTAAACAACAATCGATATTGAAAAGAATTTACAAATTATGTACAGTATAAGTGACTCAATAATTACACAAAATTAAAATGTTAAACACCTCTAATATGTACTTAAAAAATCATTAAATCAAAAATCATTATTATCAGTTGACAATGCTCGCAATGAGCGAAACCGGTTATGACCTTTTAAATAAAGTGGAATAAAGTACAAAGGAATATTTTGTTTTTATTAATTTGTCGAATAGTTTTTCTGTACAATTGTAAATAATAGTATTAAAATAGATTTGTATGAATCTGAGCACATGAATTAAAAGGTTTTAAAAATGAATTTGAACTAAGGCATAATTTAACATAATTAGATATTTAATTGGATGGAAACATTGTTTATCACAAGAGATTGTTGGATCACCATCTGCTGGCAGCAAATAGAACGAAAATAAAAACAAAACTCAAAATAACAGTTGTTTCTGGGTCGTGTAATACGATGTAAATAATTACAGACTGACATAAAATTCCAACAATTTTATCGTAAGAAAACGTATGAGCTACGTTGTTATCTTTCGGAAAAACTTGTTTATGATACCAACACAGCGATACGGGCAAACAACTTTGTAGGTAAGTGTGCTCTATAACTCAGCGGCATCCAACATTTGCAGATAAAAACGTATTAAGCAATGAATTATGATATTCTTACCTTTAGTAATAGAAAATATTGGTGTTAAAATATGCAGTGGTGTATAGATAGTTTAAGAGATTTTGTATCAATAATAAACAGGCACAATACTATTTATGTAAATAGTACAATACTCTCAAACAAATTCATATTTTACCTTGAGTATACCAGTAGATCTTTATTACAACTTATGTTTTTTAATTAAACACTAGCCGGTTCTCGGCAAGCGTTGCAATGCCACTCAAAGAAAGAAATTGTTTGTTTTAATTGTGTTTATTGATTGCATTTTTGTGTTTGCTTAACGTTTGACGTTTGCCGATTGTCTATGGTACAACACACGCGCCACCTGCTGTAAATTAATTGTAATATAACCTTCACGCAAGTGCAAGCATTCTTTGTCCAAAAAAAAAAGTTTTTCGATGATTTGGGCCAAAGGCAAATTATGATACACACACTTGAAGTGCGTGGAGGTTGATAAACGTGTTTTTAATTGACTTTATCTGATATTAATTAAATCTTTTTAAAAAAACTTTGTTTTAAGTCTTATTTTGTGATCGCAATTTCTACAGGCCCTTTTTAAACATAAAAGCTAAGTTTAGATACTAATTCTGCATTTTTAGCTTACATTCTTTTGATAGAACGTGTATCAAGTTACATACATTGTGATTATTGAAAAACAAAACTGTAGGCTACGTCAATTTTCTTTTCCACAGTCGATATATTAAAAAATATTTTTACATAGTTACCGCCGAATCCATTGAAAATACTATAATTTTCTTTGTTACGAAAAAATAGTAGGTAAGTAAAATCAGAAAGTTTATTTGCATAATCAATTAGTATCATTTTTAAAATTTTATATAATTTTGTTAAAAAATTCCCAAATTTTAATTATTTTTGTAATTACCATCAGTCACCACTTAAAATTTATTAATGACTTTTTAATTATATGTTAGAGGTGTTAAACATTTTAATTTTGTGTAATTATGGAGTCACTTAGTTAGTCGCCTGTGTGGTCGAGTGGTCAACGTCGTTGGCTTCGGTTACGGAGGTACCGGGTTCGAATCCCGGTACAGACAATTTTATAAATTGATTTTTCAATCGATTTATGAATTTCTGTTCGAAGGCATGAATGTATGAGATGTCTTGAATTCCCCCCTCCCACCCATCATGTCCTATGAACGGGGCGTATCGAGAGCGATTAGCTTACCACTAGCCCTGTCCTAGCTCTATCCTTCTATCCTTACTCTCTTTGTAAAAAGAGAGGTTGAGCAACTGAGTAACAAGCAGCTCTCGTAGAAACACATCTGTTGAGATAAACACTCATTAGGAGTTCATATGCTCCACATTGGAAGCGAACATGGTTAAAAAAAAAAAAAGATTCACTTATACTGTAAATTCTTTTCAATGTCAATTGTTGTTTACACCTTTTTATTTCAATTTATTTTTGTATAAGTAACAGTGTGTACATATATTTCTTATCAGTTGACAATGCTCGCAATGAACGAAACCGGTCCAAAGTTTTTAATTAAAGTGGAATAAAGTACAAATGAATACATATTGTGTTTTTATTAACTTTTCCGGTTCTAAGCTCAAGAAATGCGACCCCAATACTTACAATAATTTTCTTAAATATCTATTTTAATATGGGTGATACAATGTTTATAATTAAGGTATTCTTATATCATAGTTTTTTGGACCTTTTGTAGTTTATATAAATACGCGATAACGCGATAATACGATAACGAGATAAGCGCCCGCTTATCAGCGATCGTTCGTAAGATAGCTGGGCTAAACGCATCAGTTGAAAATTCATATTTGTGCTGGGATGACGTCTTTTTTACGCGCAACTTAAAATATGATTATTTATTAAAAACACACGTATTGTTATATATAAAAATGTATGAGGAATGATGCAGAGAGATATTTTAAAACCATTAGGCTATTTTTTTTAATTCATAAGAATAAGGCCAATAATGAGGAAACCACTGGGGTCCCTAAACGACCCCCATCGGCAGATAAGTATTTTTCTAGTCTCCGAGCCGCGAGAGTTAATAGTCTAGTAACATTGATAAAGATTGACGTTGGAGCAACGCTGGCGAGAAAGGTATCATTGTAAACAGGTTTGGTTATTGTATATTGTAGGTATACCAGGTTAAGGGAGAAACAGCTTTCTGTACGTTGCAAGTTGCAACTAAATCGTTTACGGTCGGCTACTAGTTATTATTTTAACATTTTACACAATATTATTTTATACCAATATCGAATGTCCACCTGGACATGTTCCAACTCATTTTTGTATAATATCTTTGGATAACTAACACTGTGTTACACCATTATTTTATGAAGTTAATTTAGATTGAATATTGATAACGAAAACAGTTGTATCCAATTTGATAATATTGTATCGAGTAGAAGTATTTATAGATACGACATAAATAATAATTTATTTTCTCTGCGTTGAATCTTAAATTAACTTGTTTGTGATTTAAAATGGTAAAATAATCAAAATATGAAAAGGCCGTGTGAAATATTTATAATAGCATGTTTTTAAACTCCAATAATATTTTAAAATCTCATGAATTAAATATTTACAGCACGGATTCCCCACTGGTGGGCCGCGATAAGGTTTATATCATAGGTTATCAACCTTTTTCGTTTGGCGACCCCCAAAGCCACGTGACTAGGGGACCCCCGAGGAATTTGAAATCCTCGATTTGCTACACCTTTTCACCAGATTGTCTCCGAAACTCCTTTTGTTGTTCAAATCCAAAATCGAAAAAAGTTGGCGACCCCCCATAAAACCCTTCGCGACCCACAGGTTGGGAGCCCGTGGATTGTATTATCTAAGTATAACCAACATATGTGTCACATGGAACATTTCTGAATACTCACTATTTTTTGTTGGTCTATACCAGAGGTGGGGAACCATTTCTTCCCTAAAGGCCGCATTCATTTTTTTGATTCGACATAAGGCCGCAGTAAACATTGACTACTTTTTCCTCAGATTATGTCCATACCTGTTTTCAAAATTCACTATTATTCACGGAGGATTTTGCAGCAGTTTTATGTCATTCAAAAAACAGGGCTTCCAAAATGTATTGCGCCTGAGGCCTTCAAAGTACTTAATCAACCACTACGTTGATATAAAATATATGCATGTATATGACTTTTTAGTTTGGTTAAATGATGACGTCTGGAAGAAAAGATAAACGTTATTTGGTTTTTTCATCACTTTAGATATATAATATATTCGTCAGTGAGGTTTGTTCATACGTTAAAAGTTGTTTACGAATTGAGAAAGGTTGAGAACACGCATGTCAGTATTTTTTAATGAAAACTTATCTATATATTAGATATTATCATGGAACACTATTTTATTTTTTAGAAATTATTACTTCTATGATATGGGTTGATTTAAAACATTTGTTTTCTTCTTTTCAGTTGTATTTGCATCACTAGATGACTTAAAAATTCTGCTCGATCTACATATAATTTGTCTGTTATTCCTTTTTACTGAATGATGTATTTTTTCCTGAAATATTTTCTAGATTTACCAACATATCATTGTTTTCTGGTATGTACGAATAGCATTTGCAAAACTGCGTTTTTTCAATTTTGTTGACAGTTAAAAAAGACAATTAGAATTGACAATTTAAATACAAAAAATTGTGGATTTTATTCTTAATTGTTGACAAGAAATAATTCTTGTTTTTTTATGTATTTGATTAAACTTATTTACAGTGCAGCTTATTTTTGCTTAGCTTTTCTAATACGTACATACATAAGTTTAGAAATAAAAAAGTCAACACTGCACGTGCAGTTTTGTTTGTGCATTAATCTTTCAGCTTTACTAAGCAAAAAAACAAATGAAATAATACATGCTTTGTTCTGGAAACGTATTATGATTATTTATTTGACGTGTCTCGAACAAAAATAATATTACACCGAGTTTCTTTGACCAAAGAAATATGGCGTCACGTTAAACGTTTTGAGATTTAAGACAGGAAACAAATTATCGCAAATATATCGCACTTCCTAAATGAAAAGGCGCTCGTAAAATGTTTCAACCTTTCATGTAAAGTTGCAATCTGCTCCCAGCTGTTGGAAGTCAGCCAACTGTGGCTTAGAATAAACCAAACATGAGTTCCACTGATTGACTGCGGTTAACTGCTTTTTAAGTCTTTTTTCCGAAGTATTATCATGATTCATAATAACGTGAAGGTATTCCATGATTCTATCAGTTTCAACCATCGCCATGCCATTACTGTACAAATACGAACTCTTCAGAAAAACTGTAAATTATGGGTGTTTTAATGGCTTTCTTAAAAAACAGCAAACATGTTTGTATTAGACACATTTAAATGAAGTGAAAAAATAAATCAATTATTTGAAAGAAAATAACGCATTTTAGTATTATAGTAAGTATATCGTGTAAAAAGCGTAATAATGAAGAGACCCAGAGCCGGTTCGAAGATTTCTTCGCATGGGAGCGAGGCGCAGAAATATAACTAAATGAGTAGATAGTAAAAAAATCTTAGTGCGGCGCCTGTACGCTTGTGTGCGCTGCACACTTTGCACACGTCACGAGTCGACATTATATGAGACAATGCACATAAACCGCTAGACATTTCTGACACGTCTTTTACCAGTGCTAAGATCTAATATTAGAATTTTGTTTATTATGACAGCCTTGTGTTGTCGAATTTCGTGTTATTCTCTTTTTTTGCTTCTGGAAATCGTTTTAGAACAAACAATTCGTGAAATTATATAAAATAGTATGCGTTAATTTTAGTGGACCGTGTTATTTTAGGATCGTGTTAAAAGTTTTGGATATGTTATTTAAAACAAATATATTCTTCTTCGATACTTCGATATTATATATTCTTTGTATCACGACGAGTTTCGTCAAGAAATTGAGCATTGTTAATTGATTAAGTGTCTTGCATTTGAACAGACGGTAAACAAAAAACATAAAACAATATTTTTTACGACATTTCAATATAGTTGTTTTGATTGACCGAAATAATAATTTAAGTTACAGTTAAGCTTGCTATAAATACACGAAATCTATTTAATTACAAACACAAAATCACCGATGCAGGCAAGTAATGAACAATGATGCCCGGTATAACATATTACCTGTGTATATTTTTCTAAAACACATTTCGTTTATCTATTATGCCGGTATTTTCCTAATGAAAATCAATCAAAATAAAGTAAAAAATATAAATGTATTTAGCTTAACAAGAATTGTTGAATCTGGTTGATAGGTAAATAAGTATTTCGGCTTTATAGCATTGTAATAACTATCCGGGTAACTTCATCAAGTAGAAATATTTATTTATTTTGGAAAATAATTTGTTTTTTTGAAGATTTACAGTTGTATTGAAAAAGTGAAAAAGTATACGTAAAAAGTCATTGTTATTTTTGGCAACTTCGAACATGATTTATTATAAAGAATGCATTCCACGATGCATTGTTTTATTTAAAATACATACAAAAGAAGCATGGTTCAATAACCTTTAATTAGTATAATGTTCAGTTGACAGTTAGAGTAATGATATTTAAAAAGGGTATTTTAAGCTCAGTGTCTAATTGCTACTGGAAAGTGCAACAAAATTTCTTATCATATAGACTATGGAAAGGAAAAAGGACGTAACCCACAGTTCTTTCAAACCAGCTTTTTTTTTATAGATAATTTACAATGTTTACAACTTGATACACATTCTATCAAAAAGATATATGCTGAAAATGCCGAATTAGTATCTAAATTTATCATTTAGGTTTGAAAACGGGAGGGTCTGTGAAAATTGCGATCAGGAAAAAATACTTAAAAATGGTTTTTCTTTAAAAATATATTAATTTAATATTCGGTAATGTCAATAAAAATATATATGACTCCGCAGCCCTGTCTCTATGTGTTATATTATATTTTATGTAATATAATAAGATGTCGACATCGCGTCATAATACTTGTTTGTTGGCAAGTTGTGTGTTTCTTCAATATTTCAACCGAAGTATTAGATCAAAATGGGTTTCAACATTTTAACATAGTAGTATAGTGACTTTGTTATTTAAATTAGTTCTATAAATACAAAAACAAGCCATCAATAAGCTGGCAAACAATATAAAACTCATTAAGTTTTAAGCAAACAAAAGCCTAACTCACAATGGTCCTCCTGGAAACAACAATGCCGCATTGTTAAACAGAGGCAACACTAATGCTGGACACACACGATCATTCCGAAATGCAGAAACGTCGGGTAATAAAACGATAAAATGAGACGTTAATTGTTTTTAGCGATGCAGTGTTTCGAATGGCCACAGACGAAGAACAGAGTTCACCACTTCAACCGCCTAAATAAAAACACTCCTACTAAGTAAACTGCCGTAATTTGAATTTTGGCTACTTTGAGTTATGAATGAAGCTTAAACAATTTCATCTTTTCCATCGTCGGAGAAAACTGCGGTTTTATTTGAAATACATTTCACGAGACACCCAAAACTTCAGTATAATTTTAAATACGATGACTAAAAATTGCAAAATAGCACTAACTACAATACCCGGAATAAGTACAAAAGTGTTCCATTGATCGTTTCATATTGTCATGATTATTATTTCCAATTGCAAACAGACAGCAATGACAACGAAAATGAAAAATTGTATTAAATATGAATTATAGCTTTAGCTTCGCAGAAATCATTGGAAAAATACATATTCTTCATACTAAATTCACTTCAAATGCACGCAATTGAGTCCGTTTCAGTTAAAATCGACAATATCAATAATTGATATAATCAAACATTATAAATTAAAGATTTCTATTTTTATAATTCTATTTTGATAAAAATTTTAGTCTTATGTTTAACTACTATGAATTGATGAAGTATATAATTAGTTACATTTTCGTTTATGTTTTATTTTGCATTGTGAACAAGCATACTTGCTTAAAACCTTGGCTCGAAAGAATCTTTTGTTTTCTGAAAAATTAAAATTATTACATACGGCAGTCGACCTAAACAGTAGCGAAAATGCAGCAAGCATCTGATTATATGTCAAGTTCAGCACACTTTGGTGACTTGATGAATAGGGCTATTAAGTGTTTCTACCATCGATGTTACTTCCAGGGGTGTACTTAAATAAAATTGGTCATATTAAATATATGTGTAGAGTCAAATTCGTTTTAATGTTTTTTATAGACAAAAAATCGATTTATTTTAAGATTATTTACCTAGCTTGTAGTGTAAATGTGCTATATTTGTTTTTGCGAAGTAGCACATAAGACGTTATTATTGGTTTATATTATGTATGAGTATAATAAATACCCTAAAAAATAATGAATCTCTTTTGTTCTTATTCTACGCTTATTTTATAACAATCAGAACCGGTTTCAACATTTCACCACGAGCATTTTCAACTAAAAAAAATATATGCCATATTCCTGGTTCTGGTGACAATAAAATAATTGTTCTATTATTTTTCAATATAATGCATTTCTAAGTAGAGACATTGAACACTTAAAAATTGATAATTACTCAATGTATTATCATTAATCGTTTTTCGATTTACATATAAATATGTAAGTACGAAATATGAAAATTTCACATTCCAAGAACTTCATCCGCCCCTGGAGTATTCACTTGTGTGTATTCACTTATTGACATTTTTTCATCGCAGACGCATTGCAGGATAGCGAACCTATGGCACGCGAGACGATTTTGCAAAAAAATAAAGTGATAATACAAAAAAATCAAAAAAGTTTTAGAAATAGTGTACAAAAAATTCAAAGCATTTGAAACTTAGTTACAAATATTTAAACGTTATATAATGATCATAAATTTCAAGTATTTTCCTAACCTAAAAAAATACATGATGAATCTGGAAATTAATGAAAAGCCGGATGTAGGGAAAATAATAGAACAATTTGAAAATGCTTTAGAAGGAACAATATAACAATTTTCGAGAAGGTTTGCTCAGTTTCGACAACTTATAGGAACTAAAAGATCTATTATCCAGTGCAACAGTAACAATTTTTTCATAGACTTATTCCTGTGAATCATTATTCTCTTCAATGAACTGACATTATCAGACATAATCATACATAAATCAGACATAAGAAGTAGACTAACAAACGAAAGTTGTATTTCTTGTATTGTATTAAAAGCTACCAACTGTGAACTCGATATAAAACATTTAGCATCTAGCATCCAACAGCAAAAATCTCAATAATAATAAAGTTTTGAAGGTTTTTTTTAAATTTTAGTCTTTTTTATTTTGCCATTAATAGTCATGTGTCATTAAGTAAATTAGACATTTTTTATTTCCATGGCATGTGTTAAAATATATATTATTATATATTTGAACACATGCCATATTATTAAATTTTTAAAAAAGTGGCACTCAAACTTAAAAAGGTTCGGTACCTCTGATATATTTTTCTTACTCATAAACATACATTTTTATTAAGCTGAGTATATGTTTTGACTTATTTATTACCATTTGTCTGAGAACGAAGAACAAAAATAAGTAGGTACATATATTTTTAACCCTTTGAGGAGTATGGCAAAATATGGTAAATATTTTGGTTTCTAATGCTTATTGCAATTCTCTCGGTTTTAATTAAAATGTCATTGTTTTTTCACATATGGGTAAAAAACATTTTTATCTGTGATTTTTGACGATCGCGTTATTTTTATTATTTGTTGCAAATGAACAAAACAATTTTGTAAAAAGGTTAAAACATATTTGTACTCCTAATCCTAATTTAGTAAAAATAAACTCACTACTCAAAGGGTTTAAATCAAAACGATAAAGCAATATCTACCGATTATGAAGCAATATTAACAATTTCTTAATTTGATAAGTACTATTGAAAATATTATATATATTTATGAAGAATTCGTACATGCGGAATCTATGAATGTATGTATAATCGCATATTTTTTTAAGAGAACTAACAAACAGTGTCGTAGAAAACATTTCTTAAAATAATCTTTATTACGAGTCTATATAATCATACAGAGATCTTGCTAAGACAGAACAACCGGTAAGCTAATCGTTCTCACTGCACGTTGCTTTATAGATCGGATAGGGGGATGGAATTTTAGATACCGTAAATATTTATGTATGAAAAATATTACTCTTATGTACTGATTTCACATTATTTCAATAACGATTGTAACCGGCTTCGTTCGTTACAGACATTATAAACTGATGAAAATATAAATCAATACTGTAACACAATATAAATAAACTTAAGTGGGAGGGATTGTATCTTTTTGCATAACGTCCAATTCTGATGGAATAGTTTTTCTATAACTTGATTATAGAGTACTAGAATTGCATAATTAATATTTTTTTATAATGTACTTGCAATTCAAACTACTTATTATTGGATTTTAATTAAAAAATATATACATATGTATATGATATACCTACACTTCGACTTGAACTTCCAACCTGTTGGATATTCTTTCATTCCGCAAATGTTTGCAAATTGTTTTGTTTTATTTAGAAATTTAAACATTTTTACTCGTATGTAATGGGTCATAAAGTATGAATGGAGATGTATAGTTCTTTTAAGTGACGTTTTGAACGTTTGAATATCGGGCGTGATGTAATTAGCAAACATAATTCACTCGATTTTGACTTTAATGAGCTTGATTTATAGCATGAGCTGAAGTTTTAATGAGAAAATAAGATTTTTCGCGCTCGTCAGTGGCCGGCCTAACAAAGAGCTTCTCAACATAACCGCATCGCACACTTTTTAAAACGTTATTATTATTCAATTCGAATTTTTTTGAATATTAAAATACAACCATTTCATTGCGGGTTGTAAATAAAAAATGAGATTCACATTAAAATTACATTTAATTATTTGGTAAATTAGAATGTCCTGCTAGATAAAATCAATAAGATCAGGAGAATATACATCACAAACAAACATGTCTTAGGTCTCAAATTTGAATTTGACATTGACCTTATTTAGAGTTGAACCCAGAATCGCACGATTGCAGTGGTAAATCTCTTCCCAACTACACCAGTGTCACAACTGCTGATTCGTGAGTAGGGAATCCAATTCCGGAACCCTGTCCAATTCAGTGATTAGTACTGTCGTAATCCCAGAATTTCGGTAGAAAATGAAACACGGAAGAGCTAAAAAAAAGGGTGTCGCGGTCTTATTTTTGGTTTAAATCTTGGGATTTTGAATTCCAAAATTCTTGGAACTAAAAAAAAGCATTCGCGATAGTAATTTTGAAAAATCTGCAAATTTCTGGGTTTTTGAAATTGATATGAATTTGTTTGAAATATTCTGGGATTGAAAATTTGTCAATCCCGAAATCCCGGGATTTCGGAATTGAGAAAATGAAACATAGAAGAGCTAAAAAAAAAGTGTCGCGCTCTTATTTTTGGTTTAAATCCTGGGATTTTGAATTCCAAAATTCTGGGGAAAACTAAAAAAAAGCACTCGCGATGGTAATTTTGGAAAATCCGCAAATTTCTGGGTTTTTGAAATTGGCATGAATTTGTTTGAAATATCCCGGGATTAAAAATTTGTCAATCCCAAAATCCCGTGATCACAAAAAGGGTGCGGGATTGGATGACCGACCTACTCGTGAGGTGTGGCGCATTGATTCATTGCAAACTTTTCACATATTTTGTCTCCGTAAACTATTCTATGTAAATGCTTATTATAGATATATTTGATTAATTATTGTGCCCCGTGAGAACCTGGATTTGTTTTAGTGTAGCGGTGAGGGAGAAGGAATGGTTGCGGAGCACTGAAATATACCACACAGGGCGACATTATTGGTAGATGATAGACCACTCTCCAGTTATTGTATACATCATTTTTACTAGTTTTTGTGACATTATATTCCCATTTTTTCAATTTAGCACCTCAAATAATTTATATATGAGCATTGGTACCAAATAAGGACTAGAGACAATAAAACCTGGTTAACCATGCAAAAAAACCGGTTTTCGGTTTTTCTTGACACAGGCAATAAACCGGTTAACCGGTTTCGGCTTAAACTGTGTTGGTAGCCCTACAATTATATTATGGTTTTTTGTGTAGTATCTTTATAACTACAGTTGCTACTTCAAAAAATGACAAAACTTATTCAATGGTTTTATGTAAATATAATTTTCTAGCCATGCAGTATATAATATTTCCAACATTGATATTTTTGGGTTTAGTGTTGGTGGATATTAGAAATAGAGTGGCATTGGATGGCGAATGATTTTAACTGGTGAGGTATACGAATAAAGCATGTTTATTTCGACAGAAATGCAAATACGAAAATGAACCGTTAATGAAAATATTTTATTAAAAAATTCAAGTGCTCTCGTGGAAGAATGCCAAAAACGACACGTGAAAAGAATTACATTCGTAATTGATTGCCAAACAAAATGGATTCTACGAACGCACAAACGTTGGATTTTTACTGAAATGTTTTCAAATTGTGACAAAACATTTTGCCAGCTAAATTATTATTGTAAGCGTTCAAATAACGTCTGACAGTTATTTATAACGCTAGACGTGAAATACGATGTTTTACAAAAGCACCAAACAAATTCTGTAATTTAGGTTAACGGTATCTCTAAAATGGAAATAATAAATTGTTCGATAAGACTTAGGGAAGGAATTTGTATGAAAATTAAAGATTCAAATTTATTGATAAGAGATTTTGATTAATTGACTAATAAAATAAATAGAAACGACAATAATTTACAAAATGTATACTTTACCAACATTTAACAAGCAAATAATTTAGCTACACTACATTAATGAATCACGGCAGGTTCAATACCTTAATGCAAAGCAATCTATATATTATTGATTAAATATTAGAGTAGACCATGGCCTAAAAAGAAGAATACAAAGATAGGTACACATTTCTCAATTAAAAAATGGTGGACGATATAAGAAGAATATGACATTGTAAATCAACTAAAATGGTCATCGGATTAACACTATCATTTTTTAAATATTAAAAAAAACGAATTGCGTTTAGTTTGTTATAATATTTAAAAAATCTCTAATGACGGATCCCGACCAATTTTTCGATCCCGTAATCCCAGGATGGTCTTATTTCTAATCCGGGATTTAGTGATTCACTATGACATGTAAAAATCCTTATTATGTACCAAAAGTTCTGGACTCACTGGCAGGCGTAACATTCTCAAAGTATGAAGATAAAAAAAAATATACATTTGTGAATAATTGTGATGATCTTAAGTAATTGTGGTGTTATAATTAGGGTTGTCAGACGTCCCGGTTAATCGGGACTGTAACCGGTTATGAGTCTCGTGTACCGGTGTCCCGAAAAAACCTCTCGGGATGCCCAAATGTCATTTGGGCAAATTGATAAATTCCTGGGTTTCTGGATTCGAAAGTCTGAGATGTGTCCCGGTTTGACTTGCAAGAAATCTGACAACTCTAGTTCTAATGCAAAACGTACTATTTCCAAAACTCGAATTTTCAGAGTCAAATATATTACAAATAACACAAATAAAATAACATTTGCATACAAATATGATTTCCAATTTGAAAACGAAAGTCTTTTAGACATTTTATATTAAAACTAATAGGACCTGTCGATCAATTACCCTATCTGCATACTTAATCAATATCGCTTATTTTGGAAATAGTACGTTTTGCATTATAACCCCAAAATTGTGGCATGATATTATTGTGAATGATCAATCCCGATTTTGATCAAAAGATTGTGAATCTCGAAATCACTAGATCACAAAAAAGGTCCAGGATTGAATGAGTGAGAAGATTGTGTTATTTTGGTGACTGAAAAGAAATTTTAAAACATGGGCTGAGAAAAAAAATACAGTACTAGATTTATTTTCGTATCATTATATTCAAGGTAAAAAGAGAATTTCCATTTAATTCCGGTTAACCGTTTGAATACCGCGTAAATAAATCATTAATGTGTCTCAGAGATACTGCGTGTTTTTAAGAAAAATAATTTTGCCTAATATACACTCGAATTCGATATTTTAAAAAGCTATATTGATTAAGTATAGATACCACTACACATATTAATCAACATATTGCTTATATTCTATTAGAATACCGAGTATTTGATTTTTTAAATGTCTTGGAAATCCGTGTTTGCTTGTATATGTTTTAAATACCTGTGTCCGCTTGGTATTTTAGTGGTTAACCGTAAAAAATATACCTGGTTTCGGTTTTTTTTCAACAGACAATTAAACGGTTAACTGGTTTCGGTTTAAACCGGGTTAGAAGCTCTACCCACTTCTCAAATTAGCAACTAGTTGACTGGGGAAACTAATCCCCGGCATATTTAATTGGAAAAGGTAAGAGAAAAATTTCTGGATATTTTTGTTTGAAAAACTGTTGTAAGATTAAATATTAATAGAAGTACCAATGTAGCGTAATAAATATTCACTAGTAGGTAGGTATACATACATTACATAGAGACAGCAATATGATTAGTGTATTGTGTGTTTACCGGGGAACTGGGTCACATCCTATTTGCATACACTTGTTATTTCATAGAGTAGTGAAACTTCGAACAAGGCTGCTTGCCGTCGGTAGCACTTATTCTCACGACACAAATTTTTGGTTTGTGAGCAATATTTTAAGATAACTATTGCCAATAGATAAATTACATCGAAATTTCAATAGAGTCGATAAATTCCCTTATTTCAACACTGCGGAATATTGTCACGCTAAAATGTAAACATAACTTTTAAATTTGAACAGAAAACGTTAATATAAAAACGTCACTGATTAAATTAAACCAGGGCTGTGGGTCGCGTGAAAAAAAGACGAATCCGACTCTTATATATATGTATACCATCACATCATCTTTAGTCAGCCAAGCGTGAAATGTTAACACTTTTAACTATTTTGTTTAAATACACATCATTAAATATATTTTTCAAAAAAAAAATCGAGCCGCTCATTTTTCACAATTCCGACTCCGGCCAAAATGCCGCGACTACGCCACTGCGACTCCGACTCCACAGCCCTGAATTAAACTTTTATTACTGTTTGCAAGGGTCACTCCTTTATTCAAGTGGTCTGGTGCTGTGGATTCGGAGTCGGGGTAAACGTTCCCTCTAAGCCGCGCACCAGTTGGTAACCCCCCGCGCACTCATTCCGGGTTGGCGCGCACTACAAGACAGTTGCTCAATTAATATTTGATCGGTCCGCGCAGCCTCCACGCAGCCTTTGGAATTTCCGCGCAACTAACCCTTCGGCTTAGAAGGAACGTTGGTCGGGGTTGGGAGTCATATATCCCATATTTTCTTGCAGCTCATTATACGGTTTTGAGTCTTCGTCAGGTGCCATGATTCGCTACCGTAAAGCAGTACTGTTAGAATGCAAGCGTTGAACAAATGGCATTTGGTTTTAATCGTGTACAGCTGTGTGTCCCAGGCAGACCGCATTGAATGGAAAATAATTTTCTTAAAATATACTTTAAAAGCATTATCTTATAATGCAGTTCCTTTAATGCATTCATAATTATTATTATTATTATTTTTTAATTATGAGATGAATCAACTTCAACATAAATGGAATAAATGCATGAGAATTTCATCTTGTGTATTTTTTTCAGTAGCTATCTCCTTTTATTGTATGTATAGTGTATCCCTACCTACAATGAAAATATTATCGTTATAGCTTAAGGCGACTCAGTAGGAATGCAAAACTTAAATTTGACCTACAGCATAAATATTGCACTGACTGAAATAGGTAACCACCACTATACGTATTTTTACAGTATCAAAACAAGCAAAACATTTTTATATTTCATTACAAAAATAACAATACCACCTAACACACGAATGGGTATATAGACAGTAATGAGGTATTGCAATGCACATGGTAGCAACAGTAAGCTATCGTATTTCATAAAGTAACGGTTTTCGGAGAAGCAAAGCAAACCATACAATACAAAATTCTCAAACTTTCTCTAATATATTGAAATAATTAATTTTTATTTTTAATTTTTTATAACCTATTTGTTATGATATTGTTTTAATATGATTTGTTATGATATTGATATTGATGAATACAGTTTTGAAAAATAATTTTGTTGCATAAAAAGATTAAAACATAAAAAATATTGATATAATAAGATTAAAATAGAAAAGTATTGAGTAAAAGAATTATAAGTTGCAATTGATAGTTATTTCTGGTTCGCGCTATAGTTTTCACTATGTATTTAATCCTAAAATTATCTTAACTTTGTCTTATATTTCGTGTTAGACAAAAAACTTCGATATTTTTAAATTATTGTAAGTTAAGTAATCCTTCTTATCAAATCGATTGAACATTTCGCACAGTGAATTCTTTACGTTTTTTATTAATAGCGTCTAAAATGTATTGCGGATTCCATATTTCTAAAGACCTTGTGAATCTAGGATCCAAAATCTCAGGATGATCCGTTGGTTCCAGATAGTGGTGCGTAAAAACAAAATATTTTCATATAATTTGATAAATCGGTCCCAAAATCGTGTAAAAAAGTACCAAAAATGTATGAAAAAGCGTAACGGTGCCGTCCAAAAAAGTCGCGGAAACTCAAAATCGCGAAAAAATAAATCGCGTAAAAAAAGGATTGGGTGTATATTTTACTGAATGCGTGGAATAACAATATTTTTATCAGAAAACTTAATTATTCCACTGATTGCTTAGAATGAATGTAAACATCATTAACTAATAGCTTGACGATTAATAGTTGGTCTGAAAACGCTTCTCGAAAAAGCCAAATACGTGTTACAATTTGTAAACGATCAGTGGAATAACAAAGTTTATTTGTTATAAAATGACTTTTTCTTAAGTGACTACCGAAACTATCGAAAATATTCATAATCCATGTTAATAATTCTTTCAAGCCATTAGCAAATTTTATTATGTGCTTATTTTTACTTCAAGTTTATATATAGCCTAACTCAATAAGGAAGAAACTAAATAAATATTATATCTATTCAAATAATTTATATCGAATGCATAAATATATTCGTATTTTTTTATGTTTGAGAACCTCCTCTCTGTCTGAGATATATAAGTTCAAAGTTCAGGGTTGTGTCAAGAAAACATAATACTAATAATATTAAAAATAATTCAAACCATGCGATTGATTTGAATATTAATGTATTGTAGGTATAACATTGTTACATAATTTGGTAAGTTATCGAAAAAATATGGTCTTCAATCATTTAATATAATAGATAAATTAAAGTCGTTAAGTTATATCGGCTGCATCGGACTAACTTTGTTGGGTGGTACAAAACAATGACTTAAATTAGGGCATCCAATCCCGGGATCCCGTTCAATTTTCTGATCCCGAAATCCCGGGATTGACATGGCGCGATTCCGGGATTTCGGGATTGAGAAATTTGGAGTAAATCTCGAAAAGTGAGATGAAATTGGCAAATTGTCGATTGAAATTCCTCGGTGAGCTAAAAAAAAAAAAAAAAAACGAGGTTTTGTGGGAATTCGGGGAAAAAGTATACCGAATTGAGGATTTCAAATTCCTCGGTGAGCTAAAAAAAAAAAAAACGAGGTTTTGTGAGAATTTGGGGAAAAAGTATACCAAATTGAGGATTTCAAATTCCTCGGTGAGCTAAAAAAAAAAAAAAACGAGGTTTTGTGAGAATTTGGGGAAAAAGTATACCAAATTGAGGATTTCAAATTCCTCGGTGAGCTAAAAAAAAAAAAAACGAGGTTTTGTGGGAATTCGGGGAAAAAGTATACCAAATTGAGGATTTCAAATTCCTCGGTGAGCTAAAAAAAAAAAAAAAAAACGAGGTTTTGTGGGAATTCGGGGAAAAAGTATACCAAATCGGAGATTTCAAATTCCTCGGTAAATTTATCTCAATCCCGGGATTGGAAAAAGGCTCCGGGATTGGATACCCTAATCCATACATATGTATATATATTTGTCATATATCAATTTCGAATATTTTCTAGCATTCTGTTTTGTTCAATTATAAGTTTAAAAAAACACGTTTGACGGTAGAAAAATGTATTCAATTAAAAAAACTTAACGTTGCAAAAAACATGGTTTACCATCTGTATATTATGTAAAAAATATTTACTATTAACATCTTAGCTTCTCCAATAATTTTGAAGTTTTTTTTTCCATTTAGATGACTTTTATTCAACTACTGTTACTATTATATTGAATAGAATCTCTTTTTAAAACCATTGCCGAATAATTATTTCAAAATGCTTATCCATAAACTAAAGTAATACTGGTCTTTACAAGTATTTCGACTGAACAAGACATTATTGTATTATAAATAATAATATTATTTATCAGCGCTTTGCGCAACCCTAACCCCAACCGATATTTAACAGTTTTTTATGGTAGTGTAAAAAATACATTTCTTTGATTCATATCTCTAATGTTCGTTGACCAGTGATTTAAAAATATCTAAAGAAATTTTCGACACGTCCACTCCAGACCAAGCCTCATCTCAAACTGAGCTCAAACTGAAGAATGGTAGGTAAGAAAAAGACATCCCCGAAAAATGGTTACCATTTATTGGTATTATTGATTTTTTTTTTTTTTTTTGCTTTTAAATGTAAACAATAAAATGTTTTATCATTACAATTTTTTGTAGAAGTATTTATGATCCAATTATGCTTTAAAAATCAGTCAGAAAAAGTGGGAGAAATGGTACATTTCAAATGGATGTACAATCATTACAAAACATAAATTGGAAATTCTGCTCAATTCACTTTCTTAAACAAACCTTTATCTGCATTTCTTTCTAAGACATTAAACTTCGGTATCTTATAATAATCTCTAAAAATGATTTCAGCGTAAAGCAGTTTTTCAAATTCCGTTTTTTGTGTTTGCCGTGTTTCCTTTAAAATATGACTATTCTCATGAAAAAAAAATGCAATAGTGTAAAAAAGCGTTTGGAAAATGTAATTATTGAAAAAAAATTTTTTTGAGTGAACGGTTCACGAGATTTAGTCGACGGCAAACGATCGATTTACTCTGTTTTCAGGCGAAAAGGTACTGTATCCT